>DWMF01000270.1:0-16219 GCA_018244815.1 Parelbella polyzona | reverse complement strand
CCCACACATAGAAACATTTATTATTTACGTTCCCATTGTCAATGTCAGACATGAGACGGATGGTTGTCAGTAGCACAAAGTAAAGATTTATATAAGCGTAGTCTTTGACATTAGAACATAGATAACACTCGAACTGATTTTTTTGTGATTGACGATCGAATTTCGATCGCTACTGGGCCACTAGTACGAGTAAATTTAACTATTAATCGCGGTTCCTTGTGTGCGTGTCTTACGAGTGTGAAGAGTCCGTTAATATTATGGCCTATTATCATAATTACTACATCAAATGGTTTTAAAGAAAGTCAGGTCAAAATTCTTTTCATAGAGAATGATGATGATGAATCATGAATATAATAAATGTAAAAGATTGGGTTCAGGATCGAAGCATATGGAAAACCTCAGTTTCCTATCACCCTTATAAGAAATACTCGAGACAAATTATGTACGTATTTTTCTATAATTATATAAGTCGTAAGATAAAAGAAACATTTAACTTATTAATGGCTATGAGTGTTCGCCCTCAAAAAGAAGAATGAGAAGCGACTACATGCAGCTGTGATGCGAACGTGAAGATCGATGTATATTGTAACACGAATGGATCACCAGTATTGAAGATATCAGGGGATGTTTCAACGTAGTTCATTTGACACATGAGATACTCGTAGATAGATAGAGAGAGAGAGATGAGACAATATTGTAATTTATTTTGATAGTTTCAAGAGAATATAAGAAAATCGTATGACCAAGTGTGATAAACATAATAGTTGGACTTCGCTACCCTTATTACGTTAGGTCCTTTACAGGGAAGGTATTGCGGACTAAATGCCAAATACTTTTATTTTAAGAAAACCCTGGGGCTCTTCTACTACGTATATTTCTCTTTTCGACACACACACAGATTTCGGAGACTACCATTTCATCGACCATGAATATGGTTGCTATTCATTGACAAAACTTTTTCTTACACACTGTACCTATATAAATTAGATGGAATGAAAGAACGAATGAACGAACGATTAAATTAAAGGACAAACAAACAAAGAAAAAATGGACAAACGAAGGAACGAACGAACAAATATACGAAAGAACAAACAAATATACGAACGAACGATCGGGAAAACTAATTCAATTGCCAACATTAATGTACCTACTTGTGTTTCACTAAGGTCGAATTCGTTCAATGTATAGGTAATATACTTAGAGCACACAGGGACTAAAACAATTAACATTACCTAAATTAGACTCATTAAGGTGCTCTAAAGATCTAACATTCCATACAAACTTTCTATATACGGTCCATTTAGCTTAAGCAACACTAAACTGGTCCCCGGCAGTGTATTATTGGCCAGCTAGCTGAGTAACAGTATGTAAAAATATATGATACATAGTACCATAATTTTACGCCCATATACGTTATAGAAAAAAATAAAATAAATAAACATACAGAAAATGGTAACTAAGATTCTACCAGATGGTCTGATGATCTAAAGAAGACAGCGGGAAAGCTGCTGGTTTCGGAAGGCCCAGAACCGGATGGAGTGAAGGGGATTAGGAGAGGCCTATGTTCAGCAGTGGACATCTAGAGGCTGATAATGATGACAGAAGAAATGTTCCTGATTATCCCCCAAATGTTTGTCTAACAGTCCTATTCGGCCAGTTTCTAATTAGCATTAATGATCTTATTAACAACAGAACTATTGAAGATGGATTACACACCTCCTTGGGCGTCACCGAGCATTCATAACTATCGCCTGCGAAAGATCGAAAATAAGAATAAAAAGAAATGAATATAAACAAAAAATTTAAAAAAAAGCCAATTTAAAGAAAAATAATTGAATTAATAATAATATTTTCTTTTCAGTTCAGCAAATAAAACTTATTTCTTTATCCGAAATAATATTCTTTATTTGTGTGCACACTGCTGCCATCTACCGACAACAACCAGCTAAGTTTAACTATAGATCTATTCTCGACGTCGTTCCAAACATACAGAGTATCGTCGCTGCTGGATCTAATAGATGTAAGTCTATAATATATAGGTATAAATAATATGTAGGTACTTTTGAATAACCATAAGGGAGCCCAAAAAAACGAGAGAAATTAAATTCAAAAAGAATATGCCCCTATTTGGGTAGTAGTGTAATATGCTGGAAATAGATTTTATAAGTTATAATGTATTTTGTCTGTGTACAGTAAAAATATCCTAGGATGGTTTGAGCAAAGCTAGTTTATTTAGAAACTATAATTGCTTTTTTATACGGTGAATTTTTAGTTATAAGCTTATTGGTCTGTGTTATACTAATAAACAGTTCTCCAGTTTAGAACGTGTTAACTACAGGCCAGTACTTGTTTAATACTCGACTATTATTAAATAACTTCTACATTGTCGTAAAAACACAATCAACGTACTCGATTTCAATTTCCCCCTGGACCTATTAACAAAGGAAAATTAGGCAGGTTCAGATATTCGTATAAACAGTTCCTCATTGTTCCGAGTTATATTAGTTTTGAAAGGAACCTCTGAAAATAGCGATGCGTATTGTTTTCATCGAATATTATAATGAACTTTTCCATAAAATGTTACCCGATATTCAAATAAAGTTTTGTACCTATGTACTCTGTTACAGATATGAGAACAATTGTCAAATTTGACATATGTCACTTTCCGTAGTGACCTGTCACGATACCGATTAATTGTCAATTACCGTTTCGAGAAATTCATAATGGAGTAAATTAGAATCAAAACCAGTAAAGTAGATTGCAGACCACAGGTTATTTAAGCGCATTTAATTATATAGCTATACTTGAATATATGTAATATGACGGATGTTGTGACTCAACGGATCTGAATCGATTTTATCCCTATTTTAGTGCCACGTTCTAAATAGTGCCCTACAGAAATTGAAACCTGAGAATTTAACTTTTTAGGTCCGTGTACTCATTTCTATAAATATTACATAATTACAAAAGCGGTACTTAAGTAAACAACAACGCATTTTATAAATACATACTCGTACATTTGCCACCACATAAAATACTGTTACAAATATCTATTAATTTTATGTATGGTTTTATTAATAAAATAAAAATGTTTAGAATTTTTTTCTATCAAAAATTATACTTCTTAGACATATTGAAAACTTAGGGTCACTGCCAATTTAAAACTTTTCTCGGTCTTTGTCACCGGTACGGATTCAATAAAACTTTTCATCTAAAAATTTTGGTACGAACAAAATTCTCATAAAAACCATTAACGTTGTTTTAAAGTTACGCAACTGTCTCATTGGTCGAGTGGTTGCAAGTGCGACTGCTGATCGATAACTCCTGGGTTCGACTCCCGGGTCGCGTTGTTTTAATTTCAAATTCGTATTAGTAACTCGGAGAGTTGATCGGTGTCCGGTGTATGGCAATAGGTCACGGTTAGACATGATGGGACATATACCGTAACTGGTGGACCGTGGGAGTGCACTATACTCCTCTGCCTACCCCTTCGGGGATTACAGGCGTGATGTTGCGTTTTTTACGCACGACTCTTACAACTTATGAACGAGAAACTTTGCTATCCATTATGTCCATAAGCGTTATGTTCTATTCATTATGTTCACAGGCGAGGCATTGAAAAGTTTTCTTGGGCTAACCTATGAGCAGATGCAAGAAAAAAACTCGACAGACTGGACTACGAAACTCAATATTGACTTAATAACAAAGAACGGGAACATAAAGTATAACCTCACTGCTAATAATCGCTTGAAGAGGATTATGCAACGAGCAAAGACTGTAATAATTCTTCTTCATGGATTCATGGAAAGTTCCGATGGATTGATGGTACAAGCGGTTGCGCCAGAACTTCTAAAGCAGTCGGACTTGAAAATATTTGCCTTGGATGGTAGAAGTATAATAAATTTGGAGTACTTCAGATCTTCGACGTACGCTAAGTTTATGGGCGAAAAACTTGGAGCATTTCTAAGCGAAATGATCCAACGTAAGATATCCATCATATTTACATCTGAAGTTTAATTTAGTTCCGAATTTATATACCTACCTTCCTTTCCTATTTCCTACCTGGCTTTCTCTCTATTGCTCTGAAAGTTACTCGATACTATCAAACAGATAAGGTGCATCAGATAATTGTCTTCCTATCTATGCTTTATTTAGGAATTATACAAGCACTCTGTAAAATTGCAAACAAATTTCCTGTAGGAAGCAGTATTTACCATTTTAAAAGATTATATAATTAAAAAAGTAAATAAAAGAGGCTGCCTCGTTGGTCGAGTGGTTGCAAGCATGACAGCCGATCGAGAGGTCCTGGGTTCAAATTTCGGATTGGGAGCTACCAGATTTTTCTAATTTAGAATTTCTAGTAGTCATTCGGAGTCTGGAATTGTGTCCAGTATATGGCAATAGGCTCACCACCTATTCCATGGGACTTAAACGTAACTGGTGAAACGTGGTATTGTATTACACTGGATTACAGGCGTGATGTTACGTGTTACGTAAATAAAAGAGGTTAACAGAATTTACATGTAGGTACATATTATTACAGGTGGTCAAGATCCGTCAAAAATTACGCTCATTGGTCATAGTCTTGGAGCACACATAGCGGGTGTTGCCGGCAAAAAGGTGAAACAAGACACAGGGAAGCTCATAGGCCGCATAACTGCTTTAGATCCAGCGGGACCATGCTTCACAAATGTGACATTAGACAAACGGCTCGACCACACTGACGCGACTTACGTTGATGTTGTGCACACCAATGGGGGAGTCCTGGGGTTGAAAGAGCCAGTAGGTAAACGATATATAAATATTTGTAGGGGTATTTAATTTAAAAATTGTGCGCTGTGGAGATCCGACGAGCAAAACTAGATTTTTGTCATCATCATAAACCTAAAATTTTATCAATTAGAAAAACGTTTTTTTACTTCTACTCGTAAGTCTATTCTAATGCCTCTTTGATCCCAGGTATAACATAAACATTATACATTTTTGTGCAAGGCTTTTCTATTTCTGATAGTTGTAAGAGAATATGTAGGAATTTTAATTTTATATTTGCATTCAATTGTACAACTCTAGGTCACGTAGATTTCTATCCTAATGGCGGTTCATCGCAGCCTGGATGCTTCCTTTCTACTTGCGATCATACCAGGGCCTGGGAGTACTTTGTGGAATCTATATCTGCTTCCGACCATTTCCCAGGTAATTAATATTTTTGTACATTTTTGTAAATGCCTTCTAACGTACCTACTGTGTGAACCAAACTCTAATTGTTTATCCAATATTGTAATAAAATTGCTCTCGAAGATATTGCAGAAATGTTCGGAATTAGACAGCCAAACTTGGTACTAGTTAGAAACTCATAATTCTCATAAATAAGTTTCTTCACTTACGATAATTTGCATTGACGGGTATTTCTAGAATAAAAGTTTGCCATTAAGGATAATTGTATTCAGAATATTGATATTAGCAATGAAATAATATTTCAACCGCCTTTTCATTGCTTCTTTATTAATGACGATAGGAAGTCTAAAACGATTATTGATTTTCCTTTCAGCTCGAAAATGTGAAAACTGGACAATGTTTCAAGATGGACTTTGTTTGAAGAATAAATTGGCATACATGGGTTTTATATCAGCCACAGGTAGCCCCGGGACATATTTTCTAGCCACGGCTTCTTCAAGACCTTATGGACTGGGACCAGCTGGGAGTGGATGAGAGAAGCTTTTCATGCCATGTAGAGGACATAGTCATTTTTTTTCATTTTGCCTATAAATAGTCATTCTATGGATTTCTAAATTCTTATCATATATGTATATTTTTTGATGTTAACTTTATCATATGTGCTTAGGCTTAAAGGTTTGCCTTAGTAAAATTTTGAGCTGAATATATTGTATTATCATGAAACCAGTTACAATATAATTATAACTAGCAACAATTGAATAATAGCTAGTTTTGAGAAATATGATGGTTCATATAGTTATAAGGTTGGTAGACATGATCAGTATTAATGATTTCGTCCGTCAATATTAATGTATGTTAAGTGTTAATAGATCTATTTATCCAAGAGTGATCAGTGGTAGAGCTTCCGCTATATTCGCATACAAGAAGGCTATGAATAATAGCGTAGAATTTTAACAGGTTAATTTGTTGGTCAAGAACACACCAAAACTAATTTTTTGTTACTGGCAATAATCTTAAACTGTCCTTTACTTTTTTGTTATGGAAGAAATTGTTGAGTTGAATGGTTTTGATCCTATCTGAGGAATCAACTAACTGCTTTTAACTAAAAACTGAAATGAAAAACAATTTATAAACATGGAAAACAACCATGTAAGCGCGCCTTAATATTACTTATTCGTGATATTTTTTTTCCAAAAGCTTGCATGTTATTACATTATATTTTATATTTGTTTACCATAAATCTGCTAATGATAATAACGTAGATAAAGAAACGAAAACAAGAAAAACCGATTCTCTCGAAAATTGAATATGTTTGGAAAAACAAGTTCTCATAAAATTCTTTCCTTTCGAAACGATAAAATTTATAAGTACGTAATAAATTGGAAGCGTAGATTTTTGCCTAAAACGGTTATTGTAAAATTTTAAAATCGGATGATATTTGGTAACTCGCTCACATATGACATGTTGCTAAAACTAATCTGCAAGTATATCTGCACACTTTATTATTGGAACTAATAAGAATTTACGTTGTTTTATCTGAAACTCTGAACTGAACTCGCATTTGGGTCACAGGAAATTTTACCTATATTATACATATTTATGTAAACCTTCTTATGGCCCATTACTTTAGTGGTTAGTAGTTCTGCGCGTTGTGGCACATATTGCGTTTGATCCCATTTGTATAATAAGTAGAATTTGTTGTGTCTCGGCATAAAAAAATAAAAAATGTATAATATATGTTTAAATGTATGAAAGCATACTATTCCACAATATTTGTCTAGTTTGGGATCATATAGTTGTTGTCGTAGTTGGTAGAGACCGAGAATATTTATTCTGCCAAGAGACACTTGTCGAGAAATAGATAGATACCATGGCGTTAGTGACAACACCATAAGAAATTTAAGGTCAAAAACGGGTTAAAGGTAAAATACTCCTGATGAAATGTATCATTTCAATAAATATAACAATGCTATACTATTTAAAATTGAATATTAAAAGTTTATCAGCACAATAGACTTAAAATAAATCCAAGAGTTCAAAACGTGTAGTTTGCTATAACTTTTGTTTTAACTTTAAACATAACACAATATTCTAAGTTGAAGTGAAAATATCTGCAATGAACAGTAACCGCGTCGATCGCCTGTATTTTGAAACGATTGTGATTATCGGTTGAGACGTGTTATAAGTTTCAAAACTTGCCATTAACGAGTTATGGCAATTAAACAAATATTTTTTTTTAAATAAACGCATTTTATATTAATACTCTGCAAATGAAGGGTTCATTTTTTTTTCTGTATGCCATTTGTACGTCAGTGTGAAATGTTTTAAAAATTATTCGATGTACTTTCGAATATTCGTAGTGATTAAAATCAACAAGAGAAAGAACTATTAGTAGTTTTAATAACCACAGATTGGGAAGTAATTGTTACAGTCATTTTTCTTTTTCTTTTAAATTCTTTTTTCACTCACACAACACGAATCTCCTCTCGAAACAAGAGGGTGGCTGTAGTTTTAACCCTACCCAATACGTAATCAATATATTTATTGGTGAAATAAATTGAAAATTAGCCAAGTGACGTTTACGAGAAAACCGCTCTCTAATAGTGATCATCTGATGTAATACTATAATACTGTGCAAATAATTTGATCTTATAAATATACTACATGTTTCCAAATCTGTGCCCCGTGAGGTATGAACAATATGCAATTCGCGTGTACAGCTAGAGTCCACGTCTGCCATTTCTTCTTGCCAAAAAGCATGTACAATCTTAGAACTCGGAATCACAGGACTTGCCTAAAAATAAACCAGAATCGTTAAAGCTTTCAGTACTGGATATTAAATAATATAGATCAACTCTCATTCTCGCTATACTTACCTATTATTCAGTATAAGGCCACACTCTGTATCTTTCATAGTGCCATCTTTCACCGAGCATTATGACGGTAGCCACAATATAGCTGACTAGAAGAATGCTGAGTGGTATAACTATTTGCTCGAATTCAGCACTCATTGGATAAGTGTGCGCACAATTCAGCACCGGTGGCAACTCGTTTGACAGAAACTTTTGCAGTACACCAGTTTCCATCGTTCGAAGAATTCTGTTGTATCAATTAATTGAATTTACATTTGAGATAGTCATACTTAAGTATTTAAACACACACATCAAAAAATCCTAAACTGCATCCAAATAATTCAATGTTTTACGAAGTTATCTATAAAGTAATGTAGACGATAGACCCGTCTGTGATCATAACCTAAAACCGTCCTAATCATTTTAAGGTCTTGCGCACTATACGAATAAGAGCCAACGTCATATATCAGGCAAAATTTTCATGCAAGTAGTTTGACGTACAGTCTGAATAACTTTTTAAATTAAAATTAAAATAAACTATCCTAGTATATTTATAGTCTTTGCAATAGATATTACATAATATACATATCTAAAGAGATTAAAAGATTTGTTCTGAATAACTAATCAAATGTAGGTAAAATTGTACCCGCTTTTGAATTCTTCTTTATAGGCAAACGTCTTAGACGTATATAAATACTTTTTGATGTCGGCATACAAATCGATTTGTATGAGCTGGCAGATAACATCACTGTCAAATACTGAAATGGAAATAAAAAACGTTATTGGTTACAGATGCTAATTTTAGACTTTTTTTTTTCAAAAATTCGACAATCAAGTAAAACTTTATTGAAATATTTTCACAAAAAAGTATTTTATAAAGTCCAGTTTTACTTCATTAATAATATGTAAGAAATAACAGATACTTTTAAATAGCTCTGAAAATAAGGGACTTAACACTCTCTACCAGAAGAAGACAGCGGGAAGCTACTGGATTCGGAAGGCCCAGGACCAGATCCGATTCAGGGAGGCCTATGTCCAGCAGTGGACATCAAGAGGCTGACGACGATGATGATGAAGATGATGAACACTGTCATACAAAACTAAGTGTTCCCTCTAAAGTATGAGAACTGGTAAAAACTGGCCGCTAGCATCATCAGTAGCTATCTATAGCAGTCGACATAAGTTAACTTTGTTTACTTTAGTTAGTATGCAATTTGCAAGCTTATTAAGATTACGAGCGCTTCGAGGATATACAGTAGAATAATTAAACAACAAATCATAATCTAGAAACAGTTCACTCACATTTTACAAGAATAGGATAAACGACGACGTAATCAGCTAACAAAGCTGTTCGAGTTGTCAACACCTCGTTCAAGCCGTCTTCAGCGCTTAAAAATTCTGCTGCAGATAACTTGTTCTGCAAGATACTTAGACTTCTGCCATGAGACATCATCTAAAAATAATATATTGATGAAACATACACATAGTGCGCTGTTGGAGGATACAAAAAATATATAGCTTTCCAAATCTTATCCAAATCAAATCTTTTTCCGAAGCAGTGATAGCTTAGTAGTTAAGGATTCAGCCTCTCACTCCGGGGGTGCTGGGTTCAAATCCATAGCGCGCACCTCTTTACAAAAGTGCGTTTTAAATTTTAACATCACTTGCCAACGGTGAAGAAAAACATCGTGAGGAAACCTGCACATCTTAGAATTTATAACAAAAAAAAAATCTAAGGTGCGTGAAATCTGCCAACCCGCATTTGGCCAGCGTAGCAGACTATGGCCGTTTCAATATGAGGAGAGACCCATATTCCAACAGTGGAATGACAAATGGGTCGATTATTATTATTTAGTTATTTGTATCCAAATTAACAACGTTGAGAAGGAAAAAAATAGAATTCCTTTTAAGCGACTGCCTTAAATGAATTACTTTCTTGTTAAGAAAATATGTTAAATGGCAAAGAATTATGGATAGTCGTATTTTGATAATGTATAAAGACCTTAATTTGCATATTTTAATGAAATGCCTAAGTTATAATGTGTATCATGTATTTTACTGGTACGTACGCTATAAATTTGTTGTTCATCTGGTATGAAAATTTTTTCCAACTTAACGTATTTATAGTCGCTCTCTACCAAAGTTTCCAAATCCATACTATTGTCGGCATCGCTCATCACGTGAGAGAGTAGGTTAGACGTGTAAAATGAATGTAGGACGTATGTAAACAATATGAAAGAAAGATACGCAATCCGACGGGAATATATATTGGCTTGCATAGGAAGTACTGAAAGAAACAAATATTAAATAAAATTCTATGTAATGGCATACCTAGACCACACGATGAACATTATTATTAGTCTTGTGGCTTAGGATTTGAATTCTAAACTATAAAACTTGTTCCTACTCTAAAGCATAATGTCTTTTGCTATATAAGTATATATCCAAGCTATAGTGATGGTTTAACATGTGTTCTAGACATATGTATGTTACGACAAGAGGATTTTTGACTTAGTCGACAAAGATAGTGTGAAGAGGTTGCACTATGTTTGTCTGTTACTAATCGCCATTTTTTACATTTCCGATTGAATGCAATTAGCTACGACTTCTGTCCGTCATCATCATTATATAGACATCCTGATTATTATAATAATTATCACCATCATTTTCATTCATTTGCTACTCCTACTGAAGAAATAAAATGAGTATGAACGTACTAAGGATATTTGGTAAACATTATAAATCCCAACATACTATGCTGACAACAGGCACCGACGGCGAGCAACAACTCATAATGGTAACAGGAATAACCGCGTGTAATGCGTCTCTCCCATCGGCTGAGATAGAAGAAGATGCAAGACGCCAAGAAGATCATCAGGAACAGATAGTCCCAAACACGCCTTGTGAATGGCAGGCTGTAAAACTTTCGAAGAGCCCTGGTGTACGGACGTTTGAGAATAAAACCGTATCTGAAATTCATTACACCCTATATGCTAACAATCTCCAAATTTTTTAACGCTGTTTACATAGTGTTCAATTGAATTGTTGAGAACTGAGTAGTACAAAGCAATTTCAATTAACCTATTTCAAAGCACATGACTTTATGATTCTGACAAATGGTTTCAGGACGCAATACAAAATCTAATCTAAATTCCAGGCAAGACATTTTAGGCAATTTTGCTAGAAAGTGTTACAAAATGTCTTGACGTTTATTTAATGTTATTCACATAGTTTTTTGGAATCTTAATTGTTGGTCTTCCTGTATGCATAGAAAGATAATCAGATTTTAGAGACTTATTGTAGCTTTCGAATATTTCTAAGTTACAGAAATATAACTATATATAAATAGAAGCTAAGATCTTCGACATATCAAAAGTCATCAGTTATTTCAAGGTTAAGTTTGCTTCTTTTAGTAATATTTGAAAAAAATTAACTACTTGTTTTACGCCAAATGCCACCAACTTAATAGTAACCTTACCTCAACGTAAAAATGGCGGCTATTGGATAACCGTTTTCTAAAGCGTGACTAGTTAAACCAATAGGTTTTACGTAAATGTCATATGATTCGTTGAGCCGAGGATAAACAGATAATCCTCTGTCATCTTCTGTTAAGAACTGCATTTTTGGTATTGTATACGTCACGCTAGAAAAGAAAAGTTTTATTTAATTCACTATTCGGTATTATTATTCCATTTCCAAGCAATTGTGTGTTTGTTACGTTCACACCTGGAAACCGCTGGGCCATTTTAATTAAATATAGTACATATTGATATAGTTTGAGTACCTACTGTAAAACGGACAAATACAATGTGCTTATCATGTTTCTTTAAATTTACATTTAAAATAATGAGGCAATGCGCAAAAGATTATGTGACGATTATTTACGAGTAGCTTCCATAAACTAAATTACGATTTAAGCAAATCAAATAACGGTCTTTATATTTATACCTTTCTTACTTATGACAGCAGAACAATAAAGATCATCATTCCTTTACAATTTATTTATTATCACATGATGGCTAACGTGCTGACCTATTGTTACTTGATGATGACGACGATGATAATGATGATGGTGATGATGACGACAGAGACAACAACGACAAAAATAACAACAGATACGATGACAACGACGCCGGTCACGTTAATAACGATGACATTAATGATAATAATAGTAATACTAATGATAATGAAAATACTGATGCTAATAAATAACATTTTACTTACTTAAACTGATACATGTCACGTAATACTTGAAGCAATTTGCATCCGTACACTGTCTGTATCCAAAATGGATCTCGCTCGTACGAGTCTCTCAACATCTCAATGTAGTCGCAGTCAAATAATGTTTTTACTTTGAACGTTTCGTTCATTTCTCTAGACGTCACGAATATTATTTATTCCGCGAAAGAATTTCTTTTGAAATCAGTCTCGCAAGTGAATTATCGATATACTTATATACATATGTACGTGTATATATGTATGAAAAATATCAAAGTAGGCGTGACTATCGTGTTGAGAATATGATATAAAACCAGTATATTGACGTTTTGACTCTGAAAAGTAATAATAAAATGGTCTCCAATAAATGTTCAGTTGTAATAGTGTGCCGAGACGTGACGCGGTAGGGTCTTGCGGTACTCTATGCTAATATACATTTAATTGATTTTCTGCTTTGTGCAATCGAATTTGACTTATATTTCGAAGGTAATTTTGTATTTAAAAACGTATTGACTTAAACCTAATTTAGCGTATGATATAAAAATTTACAACACAACTACAGACGTATTGTCAGAATTACTTACAGTCGGAGTAAGCAGATGTTACAGACATCCACCAGCTACGATCCTGACATACTTCTTTTGTCTCTTCTAATTTTACTAAAATTGTTCATTTCTTAAAAGTATACTGACCTGTTCTTCGCTTAGGACGTCTCTGATTAGATCGAAGTACGTACGCTTTTAATATCTCTACTATTTACAATGTACTGAACATAAATATAATAGTTTTACTGTAATAAATATAATATACATATCTATGGCATAATTAAATATTGGTGTCATCAAAAACAAGGAACTTACCTTTGAGCAGTTAGATTTTAGAGCAAAACATATCTGTACTAACTCACGTCCCCTCCAGTTAAGAAATGACTATGTAATGATATTAAAAAGTATTCTTTTGGATCGCTCATCATTAATGAAGTCCAAATATCGACGACATAATAAAAACAACTCTGTCATAATTTGGCAGCAGTTCTAATTATGTTATTATAAGGGAAAACGTAAATATTATTCGTGAGTCTGGAAATATTTATCCATTAACACGGGCATCATATGATCCATATATTCATATACCTATATGATACATGATTCATAGCACAAACACGGATTTATTAATTAATAATGACGATAAATTCGATATTTCTAATATTTGCATATCTTTTTTCTTTATAAAGCAAATGAAGCTGTTAGAGTTAGGCCTCTTCCAAGGAGCCGCACTGAACAGGCTCTTCGGATCGCTACAATCAGTTTCTTATTACAGTAACCAAATAGTATTAACACTCTTTATGTTATAATTAGATAACTTCATCATATGTCTAAGAAAAGATTAAATTATTTCTGTACGAAGACATAAATTACGGAAAAATACCCAGACGAAATAAATTTAATGCTAATTTCAACCAACAATCTAAGTTAGATTAGTTAGATTAAGGATTGTCTCATCCAGAAAGAGAGCTGAAGATTCAAGATTAGGGTGACGACTCGAGTACCTACAAATAAATAGTGAGCAATGAATAATTAATTCAAGTAAGGAACTTAGCTTATAAAATATGTTACGTTTCTTAACTACAGCTCTCCATCTCCTTTGCCACATTGCCCTCATATCTGCTGTTGATAGACATACTTAAAACGTCTATAACCCCTGAAGAGGTAGGCAAAGGAGTGTAGTATTCTCCCACGTTTTACCAGTTACGTTTATGTCCCATGGAACAGGTGGTGAGCCTTTTGCCATACACTGGGTACAGATCCAGACTCCGAGTCACTACTAGAAGTTCTAAAGTAGAAAAATCCAACAGTACCCGACCCTGGATTTGGACGTCCCGATCGGCCGACGCGCTTGCTACCACTCAAACCAGCCGACTAGTTAACTACCTTACACCGCCATCTCTTACAATTTTACGGAACTAACAGATAATAACTCGATTCGCAATAAAAAAATTAATAGCTATAAAGTGAGATATAAAATATCCAATCTTTAAGGTTGGGTTAAACTACACATAGTGTGCAAAATTTTATTTAAATCGGTTCATTAGTTTAGGAGTCTATCGCGGACAAACAACCTGACAAGTAATTTATATACATAATCGCATATAAAGATAATATATTGTATGTAATTTACTGTTTTTTAAACTTTTCCACTAAAGGATTTCGCAACGATTATGAGCCCAGGCGTATCTGTCTTATTTCATTTTAATCCAGTAGGCTCAATAGTGACCGTGACAACGGTTATTGTAAATACATATTTTGCGAAAAAATATGTTTCTAGACAATATTGTACCTAAAAAGTTTCTTTGTTACTATCCCCTGAATGTTGGAACACTATGTGTCAGCGCTTTAATGATTGTAAGTTGACCCATATTTGTGATTAAATAACTAATAACTGTACATCGATTATTAACTGGTATAATATGAAAGAAATTGAAGCATTTTCAAACACCAAAGAAATATGAATGTTTTTAATCTCAAACAATAGGGAAATTGTTCCTTACATCGATTGACGATATTGTTAGCTGACGGTTTATTTGTATAAATTTTTTTTAGCGCCAAATACGTTAATAACAATACGAAACTGTAATTAAGGTGAAATTACGATGATTTCAAAGGTATCACTCTATTATTCGCGTCACAGAATTCCTAGATCATAATGTAACATCACTCCTGTAATCCCCAAGGGGTAGACACGGAAGTGTAGTACACTCCTACGTTTCACCAGTTAAGTTTACGTCCCATGGAATAGATAGTCTATTACTATACACCGAGCACAGGTCTAGATTCTGAGCCAATACTAGGAGTTTCCCCCGGAAAATCTAAGTTAGAAAATCCAATAGTATCTATCCAACTCGGGATTCGACCCCAGGAGTTCTCGATCAGCAGTCGTGCTTTGCAATCACTCGACCAATGAGGCAGTCTCGTCTATTATTCCAGTGCATATCAATTGCATCCAGCATCGCAATGCTCATCCAGATCCTGATGCTCGACTCCTGCATCAGTTGTCCACGCTACGTATGGAAAAACGCCTATGGATTCAGTGTGACAGCTATAGTGTACTCCTTAATTATGCTCGCTATACATATCTGGTTGATTTATGGCGTTTTATGTGTAAGAAATGGTATTTACTTTTATTGAAGTAGTTATAACTCTCAGAATTAAATCAGGAACTCATTATGATTAAGCAACAGCGAGGTACGGTCGCGACGAAGACGAGAGCGGTGCGCATGGTGGGCAGTTAGACGGCGGAAAGGAAATGCAAAATGCAAGTTTGAGTTGATTTCTGCATGATGTACACCGGTTCTAAATCGCAGTGTTGAAACTTATATTAATGCTGAAATGAGAATATAACATAATGCTCCCAGATATCAGTATTTGTTAATATACACAATAGCAAAGCAAAATTGTTTTCCGTAATAG
Organism: Parelbella polyzona; assembly: GCA_018244815.1. Taxonomy (NCBI): domain Eukaryota; kingdom Metazoa; phylum Arthropoda; class Insecta; order Lepidoptera; family Hesperiidae; genus Parelbella; species Parelbella polyzona. The sequence continues at coordinate 507 of DWMF01000270.1, read as the reverse complement.
CCGCTTTCACATCGGTACATTTTAGTTCAAAGGTTCAATCTACGCTAGGGAGTACTGAATGAACCGAATAATATTTTAGTTCCAGGAGTTAGCTATTATATAACAGGTCAATTACAATAGCGTGATAATTTTTTATGACTTTAAATTCAGATTGATTTTATAACTGAGTCTTTGAAATTGCAATGCAACTCATAGAAGTGTAACAAAATATAATAAATAATATACCAGCTCAGGTGAATGAATTGAGTATACTCGTTCTAATAACCCAAATACGAGTAGTTACAAACAATGAATTGAAACTTCCGGCATATGAAAAAAATCATAAAAAGGGTGTCTTTTTTTTAAATATTTCACTTTCAATTACAGAACAAAGCCTCGATAGTTTTAAGTTGGGTGGTGATAACTAGTATGTGGTTAGCGCTGACTTTCTGTCTCCTGATTGTCCTGATATGCATGTATAGCAGGGAAACAAATCCCATAGCTTGGATCCTGTGTTTAATCTTCGGG
>DWMF01000269.1:0-16231 GCA_018244815.1 Parelbella polyzona | reverse complement strand
GTTGTAAACTACATGAAGCTAAATTATATAAACGTATATTATGTACTTTAAATAAACCATAAAAAATAACTAAATTCGTTTAGATAATCGAGAAAATACGTTCGTCTTCAATAGCTTTATTAAATATATTGTTTCATTTTATATATTTTTTTCAATTCCGTCAAATACGGTAGTGATGTCGAAAAGAAAAAGGTTTTAGGGATCAACTGTCGAATTAACAATTTTGTTGTTTAAAAAGTTTTCTGTAAATCAACTGTTCATCAGTAAATAACAAGCAATTACTAATACTATTCATTTACTATCACGTGGTATGTCACAATAGTTCAGCACTTGCTGGCGAGGGTGGCAGCATGGGTAAATAAAACGAACAATTAGTTACACTAGATAATTTTATTAACGTCAAGCCTACATCCAAGTCTTATTTATAGAATAACCTAAGCGCTAAATACTTTACATTACATAATATCACATCGAAAGCTTGCGATTTAGAGCCGAAAACTGACAACTAAACTGTATCTATATTCTTTAAGATGCGGTAAATATTAATTAACATTTTTATTGATTGTCTTGAGAATTTATATTGCAGTTATGTGATGGGGAAGATACAACTGGAAATTATCTAGGAATTTATTATTAAAATCTACTTTCTCTTATTGCCGCCGGCGCCCGACAGGATCATAGCAATACGCATGAAAATGTTCAGTATGTCCAGGTATACCGAAATCGCCCTGTAAAACACAAATATTACAATTTAATTACCTGAACATTGAAAATCATCATCATCAATCTTTTTATTCGTCTGCTGGAAAAGACCGCCTGTAAATCAGGTCTTGACAAGATAACAAGAGGCCTTTATTATTCCATGGACAAATTATAAACCTGAGCAACATACTTTAACAAACGTATTATATTCTAATTTGTAACTGAATCATCACCATCAGCCTATTTTAGTATTTTCTGTCCTCAGTATTTTCTGCCGCATCCAAGCTCTGCCTGCAGCCAATCGCAGAATTGTAACTGAATAATTTCACGAATACTTACGAGTTGATTGGGTCATAGTTCTGGAATCCGAATGCGGGGTAACCTTCTGCGCGCCTGATTATGGCCTGCGTGTCGTAGAGCAGGAAACCGCCAAATACAATCAGGCCACCATACAGGCTGAGGGAATATAAACCTGTAAAAGATAATTAACGAACTAATGTTGCAAGTATCATAAAAAAATGATTTCAACTCTCTGCTCCCGCTGGATTGATTCCATTTCACACAAACACTGACTGATGTCATTTGTTTACGCAAATAAAATAGAACCTTAGGTCCAGAGAAAAAGGTAGTTAAGTGCGAGTGAAAAATATAATTTTGCTAGAGATTTTTTAAAACATCAAATTCTATAATTATGGTTGATGAAAGTCATTAATAATATTTGTTTATGTAATTATGGTTATTTTTTTGTGCAGAAGAAGCAATTACATTATATTAAATAGTTATTAATTATAGAAAATCCTATATATTGATTGTCTATACAATACCACCATTTATAGCGACAGAAATGTTATAAACCATACGTGAACGAATGTACGACGAAAAATATTCAGAAAATAATCAGAAATTATTGAAAACATTCGCGTTCCATTTTATTGACGGCTGGGGTATTTAAATAAATTTAATCTGACTGTTGAAGGCTGGGTTGTAAATGCCAAGTCATAAGTAATATATCTTTTAAAGATATTCATTCATTCATGTCAGCCTATTCTGTTCTACTGCTGGACATGTGGCACACCTTTCCCAAGGTATTTTCCTCGATCGATCCTCCGCAGATCTCATTCGGCCACTACCAACCGCCATACTTTAAATATATGAAATGTATGCAATACAAGAGGCAAAGTAAGGACGAGGCGCACCTGCGCCGAGCGCGGTGGTGGGCGGCAGGAACATGCCGGCCAGCGAGGCGGCGAACACGGCGCCCAGCGCCATGGCCAGCGGCGCGCGCAGCGTCAGGAACTCGCCCGACGGCGCGCACACCGCGATGGTGCTCAGCCCGCCCACCACGCCCGCTGTGTACCTGCACACAACATACATCCACTTGAATTTACACTATGATATGCTTTCTTTTTTATATTTAAGAAGTAGGCTAACTGACCACTTGATGATGAGTGATCACCGACTCCTATCAATATTTGCAGTGCACAAGGATGGGCTACTGCATTGCCAGCCTTGCACGAACCTCATTGATAAAATTGCTTAAAAAATTTTCAAATTTGGTTCTTTGGTTACAATATATTGTGTAAGTATATTCAGAAAATAACTAAGTAAATAACGAGTAACACCAGGCAAAAACTTGTTACATATAAAACAAGAATAGTACACATTAGCAGTAGTAACACTATAGTTTTCTCAACATCAAAGTTATTTGTTTCAGTCAGTATAGTAATTTTAGAATAATTCAAGGCATTGGCCTTGATTTTCGTAGAGTAAACATAAGCAAGGATGTTTACAGATTGCAAATTAGTTATAACAATAAACATGATGTCATCTTATATAGCGCCTATAATTAAAACTAGGCAATGGAAAAAAATAGATACGTACATGATTTTATTGCAAGATATTTCATATAGAACACCTACAAAATATTGCTGTTGATTTAAATAATATTTAAAAATCCTTATATATTGTCTACTAAACTGTATCTTGTGGTCTCCAATCCAGTACCCAATACCAACACGTCACGTTAAAAACCTACCAAAATAGATTTTCAATCAAATTCAAGTAAATTTAAAAAAAAAATATCATAAGCTTTTAAAATAGAGAACTTTTAAGAAATAAATGAAATTGCAATTACCAAGCAGCGCGGATAAGAATAGGCCCACCGAGGAAGCAGATAGGCGCTATAACGGCGCCCATGATACCAGTATGCACCATCCAGGCTAATTGTTTGGCTCCAAAGCCCGGCTTGTACTCCATGCTCCGGACTACCATTCCAGAGCCAATCATAAGGCCCATTGTCACTATTATCGACTAGAAAAATTAAATCCATATTGTCTGAATAAATCATACATGAAATTAAAACTAAGGGCACAAAAAATAATTTATTGGGTTTCTAAAAAGAAATAGTTTATTTTTCAATTAACACAGCTTAGGAGTAGGAAAAGAAATATTCAGACTATATTTTATTTTTGACTTCAAGTTTACAGGGCGATTAGAATAAAACTTGACCATGTACAGATGACAATTTAGACCAAATTGTTTAGGCAGCCAATTCTGCTAACTTGATATTTCTTAAAACTTTATACTCAATTCAATCAAGTTTTTTGTCAGTGACATAACATTTCTCATGTTAGTGTTCTGTTTTTTAAACAGGCAATTAAACAGTAATATATGGAGATTTTAAATATGGATGAAAATGAAAACTTGAACTGTCTATATAAGTTAATGTGATTTTTTTTATTTTCACATTCCATTGCGTAAAGTTGGTTACTTTTCGAGCTGTTGGAGACTTATAGCATGGAGACATAATTATGTTGCTATCCAATTTGTTGAAAGATTTTAAACTATCCTTAATTTCACTGAAATCTATTTATTACAACCACAACCAAACACATGTCAAGCATGCGGTCTCTAGAGCATATAGTACCTATGTGAAATGTACGAATTTACGTTTGAGTTATACTCACCATCCATCCATTTCGAGCCACTAAATTAAGCAAAGCTGGTGTCCTGAATACTGTTACAGCACTTCCTGCTGTGAGTAACAGAGAACCAGCAATATATCCATAGGTGGCTTTGATTCTGTCCTTCACATATTGGGGCCAAAGACTGGTAACAAAAATAGCAATAATAGTATACTTTAGTAATAAAATGTAATTATATCTATGATTAAGTCTAATATTTCATGCCAAATTTCAAATCAAAATGACAAGGAGTACTCAATAAAATAGTACACTTGTATAGTAATGAAATGTAATTATGCCTATAATTAACTGGTCATTCAAATCATAAACATTTTAAGTATCTCTTCTGCGACATATGGTTTAAAGTTTGCAGTACAGTCATCTTATCATCTTGTCCCACCTAGATTAGTAATGTTTTGTTACTATTATATGATAATAAGCAAATAAACAAAGAGAGAAAACACTACAAAAACATTACATATGTGAACCAAAAGGTTATTTTTAGAGAAATAACAATTTTTATATAAAAAACTTCATGTTATCCATAACATATTAAGCATTGAAGCTTGCAAATATTTATCTTTGTCTGCTGTGGCACGGCAACAATTACACTAAATGTATTTAATGGTGGTAATATACAATTTAGAAAAAAAAAAAACAAAACAGTTGTCTTGTATGAATTTAATGCAATATTGACTGTGTCGTTGGTTGCATAGTTGCAAGCATGACTACCGATCGGGAGGTCCTGGATACAAATCCCGGGTCTGGTACGATTGGATTTTTCTAATTTAGAATTTCTAGTAGCGACTCGCAGACTGGACTTGTGCCTGGTGTATAGCAAAAGGCTCACCACCTATTTCATGGGCCTTAAATGTAACTGGTGAAACATGGGAGTATATTAAATTTAAACTCCTCTGCCTACCCCTTTTGGGATTACAGGTTTGATGTTATATATAATCTACATAAGTGTATGTTGATAGGCTTAAAACCAATAGCGGTTTTTAATTTACTAATTATAAGTTACTACTAGTATTTACTAGTATTTACTAGTATTTACTAATTATAAGTTTTAATACATCAATCATACTCCTGCTATCAAGTGATATGTTTCAACCCAACATTTTATTGCACTAAAATAATTTCCTATTCATATACTTGCATGTCTAATGTAATATATTGAAATAAAACTAGAACTAGAACAAAACCAAATGGTTAATTACACTGGATTAAAAGGTTCAATTTAACAGGGAAAAAACTAATGTTACTGAGATAACAATTTTAGTAGTAAGCACATCTAAATGTGGCATTTTTGAAACGTAAATCATTGTTGATAATATGGATATGATAAGACAACAATAATATTGTTATCGTTGATTTAAAGTTTGTTGATGGATTCTAAAAACTAATATAACATCACACCATATTTTTCCCAAAAGATAGACCATGATTCACCCGACACAAATTCAGACTTTGTGCTTCTGGTGGGAATTTCAAATTGGAGAAACCTAATAACACTTCACCAGATCTCGAGACCAAACCCAGGACCATTTGTTCAGCACTTACACTGGCAACCACCTGACTAAGAAAACTGTTAATATTGTCCAGACATATGATGGTAAATTTAAAAAGTTACTTACTGTGCTTCTTGAAGTGTGCCAGGTTTGACTCCAGAGCCATAATAACACAATGCCACCAGCCCCACTGCCGATGCACCTGCCAATGCTCCTTTCCCCAAACTGTAAGCTATTAAAAATATTTATATGTTACTATTATTAAAAAGCACATTGTACAACTGTATCAGATACACTGGTTCTTACCCAATCCATTTAAGAATAGACTTCAAAATCAGTTCAATAACATATTTATTAATCACATCCTTCTGAATCTTAGAACCAACAGCGATAAGAAAGTGGTATTCAAATCGATAAACCCATTGATCGGCAACTTCAAACTATTATACGTCCAGTCAACCAGTTTAAACTTTTGGCAGAAATGTTAACTCTGAATTATGCAACCACAGTCTTACAAACTTTTTCCAGGTTTAAATGGTTTTTAGCTTATTCCGAGACATAAATTTTCTAATTCAAAGGATGTAAAGACGTGGCAAAACTAATCAATTTTAGGTTTCCTATTGGGGCCCTAAAAGCTAAGAGAAACCAACAGGCTAAAATTTTGCAAATCACAGTTGAATCTCACCATTTGGACCAGCTGGGGCCATTAATCTCTCTTTAAGAGTGGGTTGGGTCTTAGTGGCCATTCGGGAGCGGGTGTCGCGAGCATAGTTCCTGATCACATAGTTTCTGGGCACTAATCGCTGCGGCACCGGTGATGTCAGGGTCTGTGAGACGCTGAACACCGAACGTCCAACGCACATACGGGACAACATGATGCAATCTACAAAATAATAATTTACTTCAGGTAACTATTATATTTAAAATACAATATGCTTTAAGTAAACAAAATTCAAAGTTCATATATATTGTGCAATAAAATGATTTAAGATAATTTTTTTCTTATAATAGTACATAATTAATCCAAAAATAGATGTACCTATTACAGCTTTTCCCTAATATTACGAAAATATATCACTGGAATTTTTTACCACAAAAACAGTTTTTTTTGTACGCCGGTTTATACTGAATTAAATAATACGTAATGGAGTTGAGACTTGAATATTCTTCGCAGTTCGATTTCTAGAAAATAATATGACATTGACAATAATTCGAACAGATAACATCAAAACTTAATACAAAGATGTCGGCTTCAAATTTTGGTCTTTCTGCCAATATTACTTAATCTTCAGTATAAACAGACACACTTGTACGTGACACTGTGCGTTTGGTAGATGCGTTATAAGCAATTTTCACATTATTTCCATCCAAAACGACCAAAGAAACGGAAAATATTTAAGAATCAAACTCAGTAATTTGGAAGATATAACAGAAATACACAAAATCATTAAAATCAATATTATACTTTCCGATTATTTAAATTCAATTTGCAAGTACATCATTGCTTACTAATAAAATGTAACGCCCGGCGCCCCAGGATTATGTATAACACGGGAGAATTAAAATGACAAAAACTGTCACAAAATTATACATAGTCTATGTGATATGTCACTATCACAGACATGCGTTTCTATGACTGGTTAAGTTGAAATGTCTAAGTTCGCCTTCATATAATGATCACAGCCACTTGTTTTAAGCATATTAACATTCATATATACATGTGAGGTAAATATTGGTGCCTGCAATTTGGCTAGGTAAACATTATATCTAGTGTTTGATTAATTTGACCAAATATGAAGAAACCAAAAGTTGCCGCGGTAACTGCGGCGAATTCAGGTTAGTCTTTTTATGGTTAAATGCTGTTAAAAAATTATCGTGCACCGCTTTTCTCCGCACACAACCTTACGATCTGCGGTAACTCCTGCACGTGGGTTTAACCAGTAATATAATTGAATCATTATAGTAAAATGTTAAAATGTTTTACATCGTGGACACGTTAAATGGATATTTCAGACTCTGAAGAGGAGCCTAGTCCTGAAGCACATAAAAAATCATTGGAAAAGTTGAAAAAAATAGATCCTGATTTTTATAACTTCTTGGAAGAAAATGATGAGAATCTGTTAAATTTTGGTGTGGATTCCGGGGATGAAAAATCTGATAAAGAGGGTGATGAGGATGAAGATACATTACATGTACCTGGTCCTCTACAAGGAGACAGTGATGAGAGTGATTTTGAGGTGAGTAAATCACTAAAAGTTTTTGTATATATTCCTAAAATATAACTATAAAGGTGACAAAAAAATTTGGTTGTACTCCTCAACAACTAATTTTATTGTTGTTAGTATATTTTAAAAAATGACCTGGTTGGTCCTGAGTCCATTCCCTGGGTCGGATTTTTCTATGGCTGCCTTGTTGCTCAAGTAGGTACAAGCACAACTGCTTAACGAAAGGTCTTGAGTTCAACTTAGATTTTTTAGTAAAAATCTCTAGCACTTGCTCAAAGTCTAAATTTGTGAATGGTGGATGGCAATAGGCCTACCACCTATTCAACAGTTGGACAATAATGTAAGTGCTATGACATGGGAGTATACTATTAAATTAACAAATATTCTAGTTAATTCTATATAAAATTTATATTTATCAATTAATATGAGCCATTGATGGAAAAATCCATTGATAAATATGTATTTGTTAATGATTTTCATCTACCATCCATTGATGTTTAACATAATACATTTATTCTATACTATGCATAAATAAGCATAGAAAGGTAAAACCCTATTTATATTATTTTTTATCATTGTCTTTTGCTTTCAGTAATAAGCTATTTTAAACATAAACGTAAACACTGTAATCCCCAAAGGGTTAGGTAGAGGAGTGTACTACACTCTAATGTTTCACCAGTTATGTTTAAGTCCCATAGAATAGGTGGTGAGCCCATTGCCATACACTGGGCACAATTCCAGACTCCAAGTCACTATTAGAAATTATAAATTAGAAAATCTGATAGCACCTGACCCGGGATTTGAACCCAGGACCTCCTGATTGGCAGTCACATTTGCAACCGCTCGACCAATGAGGCAGTCATTTAAGCTATTTTAAAACAATGAATAACAGTCCTGCAACTTCTGTATATATATAACAAGACTGATAATCGTGTATTTATAAACATAAATTTTACACTTTTAATGCCTAAAAAATACTGTTTTAGGATGAAGACGCAAAGAAAGTACAAGGTAAAGTCACACTCAAAATGGTATCACAGTGGCAAGCAGAACTGCAGAATGAGAATAAAATAAAGCTAGCCACGTTAACAACTGTGATTAAAGTGTTTAATGCGGCAATGATTAGAGCCACAAGCGATGATGGCTCGTCTCAAGGGGAATTTAAAGTGGAAGGTAAATGTTATATACATTTTTTGATATAAATTGGGAAACAAGCCACCTGGTGGCAACTTGATAGCTTTACATGTACAACATTAGAGAATTTGCCCAATGTGTTGCCATCTTTGATAATGAGTTTTTTTACACTTTGTTGTTTTAATCAGTAAGCTTATGATACTCCAGTAAACTCCTTAGGTTACTATGAGATATGTTTATTACATGTGTCAATATAACATACAATTTATTAAAAATTATTAAATTATGGATTTTTTTTGTATTTATCAGTCTTAGATATTTCGTCATTATGAATGTTAAATCATAATATATATTGGCAAGCAACAAGAATATTACACAATTTTACTTCAGCATTCAAATTTCTTGTCTCATATTTATTTAGTGTAATAATATTTGATTTCTCAATTATTTTAGGTTCTTCAGTTTTCAATGCAGTGATACAAATATGTGTTTTATATTTACCTAATGCAATAAAGAAGTACTTGGGAATGGAACAAACGGGAAAAGATCCACAGAAATGCAAGCATTTTATCAAAATCAAAGGTCCGCTTATGGCTTATCTCAAGGATTTGCTTAAACTTCTTAATGGAGTTACATCTGAGAATATTTTGACAGTGCTTCTCAAACATTTACATCAGATGTGTGTATATGTGGCCTGCTTCCAGAGGATATCTAAACAGGCACTGAAGAAATTGATCACAATTTGGAGTAACGGTGAAGAAACCGTCAGAGTGCTAGCATTCCTTTGCATATTGAGAATAACAAGGAATCAGCAAACAGCTTTACTAGATCTCGTTTTAAAAGCTATGTATATGACATATGTGAAGAATTGCAAATTTGTGAGTCTGACTACATGGCCAGGGATCAATTTCATGCGGCGATCCTTAGTGGAAATGTTCAGCTTAGATCTCAATGTTTCCTATCGTCATGTGTTTTTGTACATCAGACAGCTGGCTATACTTCTAAGAAATGCAATAGTAGTGCAGAAAATTGAAAACCGACAAGCTGTATACAACTGGCAGTGTATAAACTCCTTACATTTATGGGCAGATTTAATATCTGCAACTTGTAATAAGCCTCAGCTGCAGCCCTTACTGTATCCTTTAGTAATGGTTATCACGAATACTATAAAGTTGGTGCCGACTCATCAGTACTATCCGCTGAGATTCCATTGTGTTGAAATTCTGATCAATTTGTCAAAGGAAACCAACACCTTTATCCCCATCCTCCCATACCTTGTGGAGGTAAGCGATTAATATTTATAAAAATACTTTTTATGATTGTGTCATTGATTGCCGAATAGTTTCTGGACTGCCACTTGAACTGTGTATGTATAATTTAAACTTGATATCCTGGTATAGGGCTCTGACCTTACAAAATTATATGGTTTTTTAATGATTATCGATACCTCGCTTTAATGGTGAAGAGAAACACAATCACGAAATGTAGACACTAAGGAAAGAAGTAGTCAGAGGATTGTATTACACTCCCACATTTCAACAGTTAATGTGTCAGGGAATAGATGGTGTGCCTATTGCCATACACTGGGCACAGATCGAGACTGCGAGTCATTACTAGAAAATCTAAATTAGAATAATACAATAGTTCCACCGACCCGGGAGTTGAACCCAGGAGCTCCCGGTCGGCAGTCGCGCTTGCAACCACTCGACCAATGAGGCAGTCATACTCTTTATGGAACATACAGTCATATTCTTAAAATATTTAGTTTGTTATATCGATAAAGATCCAATTTTATATATATTCAGTAAACTATATGACTATATAGCAAATGATCTGTATTACAGGTGCTAACTACTTATGATTTTAATAAAAAGCACCAGAAAATGTCGATGAAACCGCTCGACTTTTCGTGCATATTGAGATTGGCGAAATCTCAAATGATGGAAAATGGATTTAAAGATACTGTTATTGAGAAAGTGTATGGTCTGCTGCTGGAGTATGCTGCGAATGAATCACACTCTATTGCTTTTCCGGACATATCTTTGCTGGCCGTTATTCAGGTTGGATGTTTTTTACTCATCATCAGCTTTGCGCAAGTTATCATGTCATTCATGTAAAGTATAAACCTACGTTTTTGAGTTATTATCTTATTCTCAATGTAATAAATTGTCAACTTTCGAAATATCTTTTTCAGATCAAACAATTTTTAAAGGCATGTTCAGTCTCCAACTACACGAAAAAATTACGTCAACTCCTAGAGAAAATAGAAGAGAACGCGAAATTTATTGAACAAGAGAGATCTAAAGTAAGCTTTTCTCTCAATGACGATAAAATGATTGCGGCTTGGGAAACGAGCGTAAAGACACGGGGGACGCCACTCCTCATATTCTTTGACAATTGGAACAAGATCAATAAGATTCAAAAACGCAAGAAAGCGTCGAAGAACGATGAAATCGCCGGAGAATTACCTATGATCAAAAGAGCTAAGATAACCGAGGAAAAGATAAAGGGAACAACTGAGAAGAAAGGCCCAATGGTTCTATTCCCGTCAGACAGTGAAGATGAGAATGATAATTTCAAAATTGATGATGAATCTGAGCAACTCAATAAAAAAGTGAAGAAAACAAAGAAGAAAGTTAAAAAACAAAAATTTGTGAAAAAGCCTACTGAGTCTGAAACAGCAAACATACCAGATAAAGGCGATGTCGTACAAGATTTTAGTGTCAGTGACTGGTAATAAAAGATTATCAATAATATGTTAATGTTTTATTTTAATGTAACAATAAGAAAAATAAAATAAAATTGAGAATCAAGGTATCGCTTGTAGGAAATACGTCCAATTCACCTTTGGTTCACACGGCTCGTACGGTTCAATAGTGAGGCTACCCGTTGGCCTCTCGGTCCAACCGCCAGGAGGCGTATCAATCAGGTACACTGCTATTTTTATATCCTGCAAACGAACCAAATACGCCTTACGTATATTAAATTAGAGTTCATAATACTATGTACAATACTCTGATTAATATCTTTACCTTTTTAGCTTTTATTGATTCATATGCACTTTTAATATAGAACTCGTTTCGGTCTACGTTTATTTTGAACATTCGAGCCTCCTCGAACACATTTTTAAATTTGATAATTGTGTATCCTCCCGGTTTTATTTCATACGGTCCTTGAGGTTTCGGCTCAATCGCCGTGCCTTTAATGTTAAACCTAAAAACAAGTGCATGCTTTACAGTCCTACATACATACATACATATCTTCACGCCAACGGGGTAGGCAGAGAGCACGGAGTGCTAAATATCCCTATCCTTGCGTACCTGCTTTATTAGTTATGTATATTGCTTTGCAAAATATAAACAAAGGTGGTGTTGATTTATATTTAAAATCTAAGGGAATAACACCGTTAACGTCGTGATCTAAATTAACTTACACAAATTCCCCGGCGACTAGTGAATCAAAAGAAACTTTACAGTTCTGGACTCCGAGCTGCGTAGGTTCAAACCAAGCCTGAAATTTCCCCTTCTCGTAAGGCCCCAGAATATAATCCCTCTCGGTGATAATTGAAGGGTGGGACACCTGGAACGCCACAGTAAAAAAGTATAAAATAATGTACTCAATAAAGAAATATCAGATGATAAGCTGATTTCAGTATAAAGTATTTATCTATAAATAACGCATTTATTTTGCACCACGTTTCTAAATTTAATCAGTATATAACTTGGGGTGTAAATGTAACTGACGAAACATGGAAATGTACTACTACACTTTTCTGCCTACCTATTCTCGAACATGCAGGCATTACGTTTTTTATACATATGAGCTAAATACATTTGTGTAATAGGTAATAGCAATAGAAAAAAAACGTACAGTAGCGTAAAAGTCCGTCTTCACATCAGTCTTATTGTGCACTCTGAGCCGCAGTGGAATACACGATCCCAATGTCGTAGTGAACTCCAAACTCTTCTCTTTAGCTGGAAGACACTTCAGCACAACTCTGTATAAATAAGTGCCGACCAATTGATTTGTTACTTCTAACAATTCCACAGTCTCGCCTACCACTAAGGGCGAGTACGTCATTACTAGTGTAGCCTGAAATATAAAAGACAAAGAAGCACAAAATATTAGGTTAGAAGGATATTAATTATTGCCATGTGTAATGTCGTTTATACACAGTGCTCGTTAAATTGTTGCTTAAACTTTACACTTTGGAAATATGAGTACAATTTAACTATAGAACATGCAAATCGATTTAATCGTACTTCAGAGTTTCTGCCGACGGTAACTTCACCAGGGCACTGGAGTTTGTCGCAGTTCACGAGGAATTCGGCTTCCGATGACAACGGGTTACTTATGATCAAATCCTTCTGTACGGTTTCGCGCGCGCGGGATACAAATGTCAGAGTGTCTACAATCTGACTCGGCGTGATCGTCGCGACTATATTGTAGAACTGATACTCTCTTGACGCTTCGTTTATAAACATCACCTTTATTTAAAAATTTAAAGTTAATAAGTTTTAGGTTTATCTTGGTAGTCTTTATATAACATGAGTTTTAACAAACATTAGTAATGGCAGCATTCTCAGCGATCTCGATGCTCTTAGGTATTTTTGACTGCGTTCCATAGCATGTAACCCATACCATCAAGGTAAATGGTGCCTTGAACGCGTGGCGCACTCAAGCCAACTTCTTATCTGTTAGTTACTTAAACTGTCGTCGCAAGACTAATCATAAACTATAATAAAGTAGTTGCTAAAATATAATTACTAGCTGAAAGCTATTTTTATTTGAAAAGCTTGCTCGTAAGCAGCAAAGGAACAGTGACCTCTCACTAATGGCTGTTATCGTCCATGAACATCTACAACCAACATCTATCAGGACTGCAAGAATAGGACTGGGCATATAGGAATAGGAATATTTTAGTCAGTATTCGTCGTTAATACAATTATTTATTAATACAATTATCTGTATATCATAAACTGATAACAGAACTGTAAAAATGCAATTCATTGTTAGTGTAACCGTTATATGTACCTATAAAGAGTGTGCACGACTGCATTTAATCTTAGTTAATGTCTTTTCTATTAGAAGTTATTTACAGACGTGTTACCACTATTGTTATCTTAGATAGTCGCTTTGAACTTATAACCACAGGCTGTAGGCCAACAGTTTTTTAGGATAGAAATAAGTGAAACGGTAACACGGCTCTGGGCAAACTATATAAGTATTCTGCCGCCTACTAAACGTCAAATGACAAATTTCGATTAATCCTATCTTCGATTTTTTTACAGCATATTACACCACAATAATATACTAATTTAATATATATTGTCTTAAAACACGGCTAACTTTAGCGTGTATTTCGCACTCCTCGTAGCAGACGAAGGTCCAACGACACGTTGCGGCAGCTTCACCCCACACTTTGATAGTCTCCGGGTGCTTGATTTCATAATAGCCTTCGAATTTATCAGGTACAATCTTTATTATCTCCGTTACTACCGCGTATGATTCTGGAAACTGCGGTTAAAGAGGGGGATTATTCGGTATGAATGTTCTCGTTAAAAGCTAGGTAATGAATTTGTAAATTTTAAAAATATGCAATGCATTTCGACAATGTTAAAGCCTTTTATTTTAATCCTACTTTAAGTACCTATCAAGAAGTTTATTATTTGGAAATATTTTGTCTGAAGTTTTTGAAATGTATCAAATACAAATACAAACACAAATATTTTTATTGCCATAGGAGTATTATACAAAGGTTTTAAAATTTAAATGAGTCCATCATAATTAGCTTTAGTCAGCATGTAATTCTTATTAATTCTGAGATGCCTTTTTTTTTAAACTTTCACACATAAAGGTTTTGCTAATAAAGCTTTACAACCGTAAAAAAACCATTAGACATGGTAATATACAAACTAAAAAAAAACATTATGGGTATAGTTGCAAATCAAACATTTAAATACGTTAATACATATTAAATTTGGCATTTCTAAATCATTAGAAATTAATTCGTAGTCTCACTTCCGTAATGTTGTACACCAGTAACTCCTTGGTGCAAAACTCCTTGGCGCGAACCGAAAACGCAATGACACCATTAGGGTTTGGATGAGTGGCAACACCAACCACTGATATAAATAGCGCGCTTTCACCCAGTGGCGAGTACAACAATTGACTCTGTTTAAAAAATATATCAATTTTACTCTTTAAAGTTTCGTAAATTTAAGTTGCCACAGAAACATACATATGTTTAGGTGAGTTTAACCGGAACATATTTAATTAAGTATTGGGTTCTTAAAAAATATTTAAACATTAAACATTCAACATCACTGGCTGTACCCGTTCCGAAACCTATTGCGAGGAAACCTGCAAACCTTAGCGCGTTAATGTTCGCTAAAACATGTGAAATCTTCCAAAGCCATGCTTGGTCAACGTGAGAGACCTTTACCCTTTTTTATATTTAGCAATAGGCTTGCGTTTATCTTGAGGCAATCTTAATGGACGAAAAAGAAGAAAAGTAGACCTCCGTAGACAGATTCACTTTTTCGCAGTCTGTAGCAGAAACGATTCCCCCTTCTCATTTTCAGAAGAGATCCGTGTCTAACAAGTGAATGTTAAAAAGATTGACATTGATATCATCACTAGTCCTGTCATTATGGCTTTACTGGTACGCTTAGATTTGAGGAGGATAAATTATTAATACTTTAAAAATGCTACAAATATTCATCAAAAATCCTTTCATTTTCTTACACCTTATTTTCTTACCTCATGCTTCCCAATAGTCTTCGGTTTAAAATGTACAGGAATATTAAATGTAGAATTTGGCTCCACATTGAATTCTCTCAGTGTTTCAAACGGTCCTCCTGATATTTCAGATAACACTAACCACATATCATCAGTTCTGCAGTGATAACAGAAACTATTATTATTAATTATTTATTTTAATTTGATTAATTTATTCCTTATCTTACAAGTAACATTAAATACATCTATAATGTTCTGTGCGAAATCTATGCGTTCTTGTAGTGCCTACTTTAATCCCTTAACGTTATGTACCTACTATGTAAGTTGGTTAGTAATGTACTACTACCATTAGGTACTATACTCGTATTATCATGCCAGGATCCGTAACGGACAATCCGGGGAACTTAACACCCGACGTGCTTGCGTGACACTCGCACGCTGACTTCAAAGACCTAATCTTACGTCCTCTCATTTGTAATGGTACATTTGTGAAAGACTGTGTTATGTCTAAATGCATATATTTCTGACAACGGCTTTGAAAGTTTAAAAACGCAATTATTTTATGACTATTTTAATAGTTGATGACTAATAAAATAGTGACGACTCGTACACTATTATGATAGTCATAGAATAATCATGATATCAAACTTTCAAAGCCGTTTTCCAAAAAACATGTTTTTTGTAATATTACAATCTTCTCGCAAAAGAGCCAATTATATACATAATATTATGTACATTATAAAATCCTACATGTACGTCACAATCATCACATATGTCCCATTTACTCACGGATTGGTCACTATTACGTGCTCCGTATGAATGTCTCTGACAGGACACTCTAAATACAATGTCTTATTCTGAACGTTTCCAATGTCCACGCATGTAGCGTACAGGGCCAATTCCAACGGCTTATAGTTATCTAAGTTGCAACTCGCCTGTAACATTCGACAGTACC
>DWMF01000268.1:0-16236 GCA_018244815.1 Parelbella polyzona | reverse complement strand
GAAAGACTGTTATCGATTTGTTCCATTCGCGTAATAATTAACATTTATCTCTGTTAAAATTATACGTGTACTTGAAAATTTTAAATATCCACAAATGTTTTTCAAAAAATGCGAATATGTACATAGATATTCGATCGCATTTTAAAAATTATGAAAAAAAACAGACATCTCTGCTGTGCTAATACATTTCTGTTAAAACGTTAATGTACATAAGAATGATAAAGATTTGTTATCAATACGTACATACATATGTAGGTTATAGGAATTAGATAACTTTATTATGCTCCTATATAAGTTTTGCGCATTCTTATTTTATTAGTAAAACAAACACCCAATTAAATAGTAAAAAATAGTAAAAATAATAATTTCAATATTAGATTCAGATTTAGTGTCTATTGTTCTCTAAACATAAGCACCTTATATTTATCTAAACGAACAAACAAAAAACAGAACGTATTACATAATAAGGCTAACCGTACGTATCACGTCCGTGACCTCTGCATTGGCTTAGACTTTCGTTATGAAACCTGGACTTCACTTTTACTTCCAGACCACTGAGAAAGTCCACAGAGCACCACTATTTCGGTTAGTTTTTTCCTACGGAGCACACGAGGGGTGAGGCGAGGTATTTAAGGTTAGATTGTAGCCGCCGCCGCACAGTATCCAACACAGTGTCTAACAGCAAACATGCTGAGGCTCGTCGTATTCACCGTGTTCGCGAGTTGTGTCGCATTGCCCGCGCAAGACACCAGCCACACAGATAACGATTTGGAAGGATTGAGCGAATGTTTAAAAAAAGATTCGGCGACATGTCTAAAATATAAGTTCTTTTCGTTTGTCGATAAAATGATCGGACAGAAAGAGACGTTTCCTATATCAGAGGGAGTCACTGTCGTGCGAGCGAGCGACTTACCAGCTGAAACCGGTGCGCCCAGAGCGCTGGATCCCGCTGCGAGATTGAAAAAATACTTTGAAACTCATTCATTGCGAGTCGAAGTGAAAGGATCGGACGTAGTAGACGCAGTATCCAGTGTGGGTCGCGCGTTAGAAGACACAGTCACATCCTTTACCGATGAAAATGAGGTCGGAGAAGGAAGGGGGAAGAAGAAAAAGGCGGCGAAAATTCTAGGCCCGTTGTTAGCCGCTGTGATGCTGAAGATGATGGCATTGATGCCGCTAGCGATCGGTGCGATAGCTTTGATAGCGGGGAAAGCGCTGTTGATAGGAAAGCTCGCGCTAGTGTTGTCCGCCATTATTGGTCTGAAAAAGTTGCTGTCTCAGCAAAAGCACGTGACGTACGAGGTGGTCGCTCATCCGCATCACACATCGAGTCACACATCGAGTCACGATTACAGCGGGGCGCGTGGTTACGGAGGTGATTCAGGAGGTTACAGCAGCGGAGGTCACAGCGGCGGATGGGGCAGGTCGCTCGACGCGTCAAGTATTGCATACTCCGCGCAAAAGCCTCAATAGCCTAGTTCGACGACCTCTTTCCCGAGATTTCTCTGTTAAATCATTGTAGTGCGTGGTGTGTTGTATGGTTGTATTTATAGACTGAATGTTTTAAGTACTCAATGTTTTGCCTTCGTTAGTCATATCCTAATATAAATAAGCCTTCTTGGCGTGTTATAATATATTTATATGTAACATGAGTGCTATATATGTACCTAATAGTGTTTCTGTTGTTTTATCTAATTAATTTTGTTTCTATGTTTTTGATAATTGTATTTCTATTTGCATCTTCATTAGTCATATCGTAAGCCTTTGGTTGCGTGGTATATTATATTTATATGTAAAGTGACTGCTATATATGTACCGAAGAGTATTTCGTTATTGCCTTAGTAATTATATCGTTATTTTCGTCTTCTTTAGTCATATAGATAAATAATAACAATAATAATCATTTATAAGCAAATGGTGGCGTGTTATGATATATTTATATGTAATATGACTGCTATATATGTACCTAAGAGTATTATTATTTATTGTATTGTTAATATAAGATTAGTTAGCTAATATTTCTATGGTTTTCCGTAACCAGTACCTGGCTTTAATTTTTGTTTAATATTTACAGTAGTTATATATTATGTATATATCATTACTGTTACTATGTAATATGTAATTTTAATGTATTTTATGTACCAAGCGTGATTATAGTACAATTTCGTTAAGTCAACTTTTTCAATGAGTTTTCTTTTATAGGGACGTGTTTTCTTTTAATTTACATATACATTAACTATTCCCTATATTTAACACATTATACTCACCTTTTTATAAACTATATAATATTAAAATATAACAAAGACAGTATTTCAATAATGGTTGTTATATCTATTTTGTTACTGCATTTTTGTGTTCAACACGACGTGAATAATTAAACTTTTTCATTAAACCGTTGAAACTTGTTGTGCCTTTTCTTTTCCCTATTATCATGTAGGTAAGTAAGTATGTGCATACACATATTTAATTATTATCCCATGACATCACACAAATATACGCCGAGGGATTCATATCGTAATGTTAAAGTATTGCCAAAGTATTTTTTTATGGTTGAAAGACTTAAAGAATAGCAATTAATAGGGCGGATTCTTTATTAGATACTTGTAATTATCTTCATTATAGAAAGCTATAAAAATACTCAAGTATTAATACCCCTCACGATTTTATTACTACTATTCATTGGGGGTAACTACTTTAACCTGTCAACGAGAAACTGAACCCGGAAGGACAAAATTGGTTAGCACGCTTCATATGAACGATTTTGTTTTATCATTTTCAACATAAAAAAACAACAAAACAAAATATAATTGATATATATTTTCTACATACGAATAGTCATTCAGTGAACGCTGTCAGTTAAATTCACCCGGAAAATTTTGCTACGTTTAATAGGATAGCTTACAACGCAAACGTGTATAACTAGGGAATTATCTTCGGTCTATGTGCAAGCGGTAGCGATACGGCTTAGACATAAGAATTTTATCATAATAATTATCATCTGATTTTAGTGCTTCCGCCCTTCGGAGAATATTGAGTGTAGGCGGCTTTAACAAGACAGCAGAAACTGCGATTGCAGAATCCGGGATTTCTAGTGCCGGGTGACACAAAAAACCAGTACTAACCGGTATTAACTGCAATAATCTAGTGTTTTTGTACTAATAATTATTTTATGTTACAAATTGAAAAACAATACTCATCAATCAAACCTACAGTCATTTGTATTTAATCTTAAATTCTTGTTTGTGGACGACTAAATTTCAGTTCCGCTTCTGCTTCAGATATATATGAATAGTTCTTCTGATGAAGAGTTATGGTTCAATTTATCATGTTTTCTCATCTTCCTCCTTATACTAGATATCCATACATACATCCATATACAGCCATATCCTAGTTCAACGAATTCTTGAAAATTTATATTAACAACACTAACACCGGTGATGGCGAAGGAAAACATCGTGAAGAAACCTTCACACTTTAGAAGTTACAGCAAAAAAATTTCTAAGGTAAGTGAAGTCAGCCAACCAACACATGGTCAGCATCTCAGACTATGGCCTTAACCCTCTCAATAAGAGAGGAGACCCATATTCCAACAGTGGCATAACAAATGGGTCGGAAATTATTTTTTTTAACACTAACGCACTTTCCACTTTAACAGTCATATTTAAAAAATCAGAAGATACTAATTTTGATATAATAAATATTATATAGTTCACGATTGCTACAATTTTAAGTAAAACGATTCAATATACTCCATTTGCTGTTATAACTTGGAGCACCACTCAACTTTCCTAGCATCCAGGTCGGCTGCCCTGACGCCAGAGAAAGGTACGGCAGGTGAAATCATCACCGGTCACGAAGTCAGGTTGCATAAAAGTATCTCTATAGTTATATTTCAGACGTGTTATGTGCTGATAGTTGGATATTTTTGACATTACACATACGAGATGAGTTATCGATGAGGAGTTCTAAGGTTTCTTTCTATTTTTATCTACGGTAACCTGACACATTGTAAACATTAGTAAGCTTCTGTAGATAATTTTACATACAAATTTTATATCAACAGCTCGTGTTTATTAGACAATTAATTTTCTTGATGGGGATCGAACTTACGACCTTCGACTCACGGGATAGGAGTCACAAAATCATAAATAATTAAATAAAGACCAGGCAACAATTAAAGTTTTAATACTATCGGATGAATTTACCGTGAAGCGAAAAACGTGTCCACGATACGGATATATACCTATGCAAAGTTGCAAGTTAAGTAATATTCATAAATGCTGATTTATATAACGATTGGACCATACAGTAAAATAGTGGTCTTGAAAATTAATAAATATAAAAGGTTCACGAATTAGAAATAATCTTCCGAATATTAATTTTTCAAATGAAAGACTTGGCAAATGAAAATATAAGCGTCATACAAAATCAATATACGGTGTACAAAAACGGCATGTATTAAAAATAACAAAATGAACACTTCATGGAAATTATGTTCCCTTAATGCCCTCTATGACTCATTTTATTGTTATTACTGCAATAATATGAGGCGAGTATCGGGTTGACGTGGGGCGACGTGAAGCGGGAAGCCCAAGACCGTTAGCGATGGTGGACTACTGTGGACGCCCTCTACCCCATCTTGGGGACATAGCAAATTAAATAACTAATAAGTACTGCAATTTATTACACTGTTACTGTATACATTATTTATTCAACTTAATTACTTTCAGTATTTTTATTGATCCTTTGCGCTTTTATATAAGTCACTAGTGACTTGCCTGTATAGCATTTATCATTTCCGGTAGCGGCAAGGGGTTTTAGAATGGAAACATAACCATTAGCGGTCAAAAAGCAATACGGCTACTATTATGACTTTTGGACCGTTGTTTCTGAAATTCATTTTCGTCCAAAATACTGTAACTGATGTTTATATGTACATTAACTTAATGTACTAAGTTGTACGAAATACCAAGTTAATATCGTGTTAAAAATTGCTAAATGTGCGAAAATTGCTACAAACAATAGTCCTTTTTGATATCCCAACAACTCATACGTCATTAAACAACATATCTTTTCTATTATCCATTGCAATATTCACCACAGCTCAGCATTAATATCACCATATAAGTACATTTCAATAACGAAATCTCTCGGCCACTGTTTTTTTGACAATAGCAGCAACGTGTTTGAGAGGTTGTATTAAACTTCAACTTTCCCGTGGAGTGAATTAAGATTCTTACGTATATTATTATTTGACTTTTCTTACATTACCGTTTTTAATTGTTATTAGGTTTTCGATCCAACTAATGCGATGCGACTGTCATAGCGATGCGATAAAGCGCGATTCTCTTAAAAAAAGGGGAAACTTGTTTTGAGATATTTCTAGATGAATGTTTTTAATGGTTTCGAAATAGTTTAATTTGTATGTATAACGTTTTATAGAAGCTTATTAGCATCTCACATTATGACATTTGTAGAACATTCCAGGTCATTACCCATTCGCTTGCTATAGCCCACTTAGAGCAGTATAAACGTACCCTCCAGTCGTGGAGAATAGAAAACATATGAGCCAGCGCAAATGAGGACGGAAAAAGCTGGTCCGGATGCAGAGATAATCTATCCATTTATGGCTGACAGTGGCTCATTGGTCCAGTGAAACCACCTTTTTATCTAGCTAGCCTACCTTAGCTTGTAATGTTTTTGTTGCTGTCTACTATGACGTAGTGTGAACTTAATATTATAGTAATTATCAGTGTAATCATGGTTACTAATGGTTTCGAAATTAAATAACAACTGACAATCCAATGAGTCAGCGATAAATTCAGCGTTTTAATGCGGTATATTATAAATCCTGGTGCAATTAAATATAAATGAATTCGTCTAGTAGTAGAGTATTATGTTATGTGACTAAAATGTTTAGTATTTTAAAGTTTTTATTCTTGCTACAGATCAGTGCGCTGATGGATGATTTTGATCAACGGGTGTATACAAATATTATATATCAGTATGTGTTAACGATTTTACACAATATTGCTTGAAGGACTCTTTTTCTGTAAAATATTTTTTTTATCGTTTTCCGTCGTACCGTGGGACCCGGGTCTCTTCATAGAATGAGAATATTAACGCCATAGCTTACCACGCTCGCCAAGTGCGGGTTGGAAGACTAAACAGGCATTTTTTGAGTTCACCTAACATACTCTCTGAATACAGATATTCGAGTGTGTCAGAACACACTCGAATAACTTTTCTTTTTCTATCCATGACTTTATGACCACATAACGCTTTAGTAACTGCAAATTTAACATCCCGGGCTCCCCTGCTTTTGTTAAGCCGTCTGCTTACCTTGTAAAGAACAAGAGCGTGAACTTGATTTGATAATCTTTCTCACGAACATTCAGTTATTACTCTATCTGACTGGCTACAAAACACTTAATTCTCACGATAAAGAAACAAAACCATAACGATGCGGACGCCGCATTGAAAATACGATAAAAAAGAATGAATGCTATCTTAACACAAAATAAAACAAAACGAAGAGTACGCCATCTATG
The DNA here is from genome assembly GCA_018244815.1 of Parelbella polyzona. Lineage (NCBI taxonomy): Eukaryota > Metazoa > Arthropoda > Insecta > Lepidoptera > Hesperiidae > Parelbella > Parelbella polyzona. The sequence continues at coordinate 9,685 of DWMF01000268.1, read as the reverse complement.
TAATACGCAACAAAACAACTTGCCATGAGTCATTGTATAACAAGTCTGGTGTGTAACCTTGACAGACCAGTGCAAACAGCAAAAGCAAATAAAATAAATGACGAGCGGCTGTCTTAGGTCTCTTTATTTTAATTCTGTGCTTTGTGCTTTCTATTAATTAAGTTTATATGTTTGTAACAATTGATTACGTATTTAATTCGTTGTAATCCAAAGCATAGAAATTATATTATTTCAATATTGTGATATTGGAAGTCTGGCTTATTGAAAAAATATGATCCATAATATTGGAAAAATACTTTATAAGCACAGACGGAACCCGATATTTACTAAAATATTTATTTTTCCCATCCATTCATTAGATACCAGCGCTCGCGCATGAACGGAAAATCCTTGAACTTAAGCGTACGTTTACAACCATGTCTGTAGTGAGTGAGTATTACAACATTCATTCACCAAGAACATAAACAAACATGACATTGGGAACAGTTCGCGTATTCGCCAATAGATGGTGCTGTTACAAATTTGTTTTAGAATAGTCAATAATTCTACTTCTGCAAATCATCTACATGATAACCAAATGGGTACCGCGGAGTACGGTAACCTGCAACTTTCTTCAATAGAAAATATGAACTTCGACACCTTATTGCTGGCAAAGAACCATATTTTATCTTATTTAAGTGAGAGTCACGTTGGAAAGGTGTCATGAATAGAGTTTATCGATTCTTTTCAATTTAACGTAGTCCCAGCCTTGGTTATGATCCTTCTACCGATTCTTATGAATTTTACCTGTATAGATATATGTTAACGCTAGCTATATAGATGTATAAATGCCTACTATTGTATGTAGAGACGCTTGTGTAAAGTTGAAGAGTTACTTTTATTTAAAAAAATATTTTAGTCTACCTAATGTTTACAAAGTCCAAGTGAATAGTAATATTTTAAATGACAATGAAAGTTTATCTGTTCATCTGGTTTTCACATCTATAATTTTAAACTAGTTTTTATTTCTCATCTACTCTACTTTTCATTACAATATACTATTTCTTATGAAAAACCTTCTGAAGATAGAGGAGAGTCATATTTAAAAATAAAAATACATTTTTAAAAGTTGCTTAAGAGCTGTAACAATATGAAAGTAAGTATTGTAAAAATTACTTTTTACTTTTTAATTTGCGTTCAACGAAACGTACGGCTAACGGCGACTATTTCATAACTCAACGAGTTTTATACGTTGCTCAGTTATTTTATTATCTTGTAGTGATATTTCATCTTCGATCTGTGTTAGTGTGTTATGGGGATGCCCATTGGTTACTTGTTTGCTGTCTGGTACACAAACCGGTATATAATCTGTTACATAGGTATCTATGTATACAATCTATTGCTCGCGTCTTTACACGTACGCAATATATAGCGTTTATAATTCCATAGCATATTGTTTGTTTGGTTTTATTTTACCGATAGCGTTATTTATGACTGTTTGATGTAAATTTTCATACAATATATATATACAATATGTACAATATACTGTATTATAAATATCTATTTCTATGTTTCTCATTCGTTTTACGACTAAGAGATATGTCTATGGATCACCAAAATATAAAGGAAAATGCTCAAAATGTACGGGAAGCTAGCAGACCACCCACTCAATGGCACATAAATTGAAAGCTACTCTTAACGGCCAACTCCATGAACGCACCAGGAAGACGACCCTGCGAAAGAAATGGCGACGGATAGTCAGGCAAGTTACCAATCCTGTTGTGAGAACCACAACTATTCGGCCAGGAATGGTCATACTAGTAGGAGAAGATTTTTGTGCTCCTATTTTCTTGTGATTTTGATAAGATAGAGTGTTCACTACGAAAAGCGTTATGCTAGAATGAAACTATATAATCTTGGCAACAATTTGCCGAAATAAAGCGATGTACGCACGGAAACTTCTATCACATATTTGTATGTGTATTTGTATACGTATTTGATTATAATCGTTCGACTGGGTAGGCATGTATTCTGGTCACTTGTTATTTTAATAGGAGCTGTGAATAGTGTCTTGCAAACCACATACCTCCGGTTGTTTGTAAGACATGTAAGGAAGTGAAACTCTACAACTAATTATATATACTTACTTCTAAGATATAGTAACTACAACCGAAGAGTTTTGAGAAGCTTAATATTTCTGTACGCATATTGATGTTGAAAATATAATACTTATCCAGCGATATCAAATAATATTTTAAAGAACGTAAGGAAATGTTGATAAAATTTTACCAATGGTTTTTACAATATAGCGTTATTCAGTTTTGTGTGTTGAGCATGTCTTTAAAAGTTTATTCCAATGTTGTCATATAATGCGTTAGTTAGACTATTAGTTACTGATGGGCCTGTGCCTTGCGCTTTGTGGAGCTAGGTCGGAGAGTTCGAATTTCACCCAGGAGAAATAATTGTTTGGGGCAATACTTTTACTAACGGATAATTGTTTAAAAAGACGAATACTTTATCCGAATCGGGGCGTAAAAGTATATACTTTATGTAATAAATTATAAAAAAAAATATTGTCACGATTACTCGTTTAAATGTAACTACTAAAAATTGCTATATAAAACTCAGTCACATATCTATAGCGCTTGCTAGCTGTATTGGGCCTAAAAAAGGATTAGTTTTCTTACCACGTTGTGTAGTGTCTGGAGTCACGAGACTCAAAAACCTTAAATAAACCATATGACTAACTATACGTTGAGCGAAAATACAAACTACGACGAGACGAGACTCACGAGACTCAAAAACCTTAAATAAACCATATTACTAACTATATGTTAAGCAAAAATACAAACTATACTTACTTAGTAACGATACAAATACGAACTATAGTTTCTGAAATGTTCCGTTACGAGATACATTCCTGCCAGCGGGCTTAACAAACGCTATTGGCTGACCGCTTGCCTGTTATCACAAGTAGATGGTCAGACTACTCTTGGTTACATGGCCGCTCAAGTGGAATACTCTTCGGAACGCATGTAATGTACATCGCAGGTACCCTTCCCATTGTATTTCGTTTTAAGTGCACTTGGTGTTTTTTTGAAATGAAAGTAACTTTCTCTTTTTAGGTAGATTTCTTCAGAAACACTTAACTCAGGACGATTGGAGTTCAGATATACAAAAAAAGTTTTGTTCCTGGGCTGATAAAAAGAAACATGTTACTTTTTTTAAAAGGTTTTTAATGAAATATGTATATTAAAACAAATGAAAAAAAACTGTCTGTAACTGTAAAAGAAATGTTCGCAATGTACCCTTTTTTACTCTTTTTTACTCTTAAGAGTTCTATATTATAATATTTTCGAATGCGTGTGAAGTATGACAAACCGCAGTTGGCTAGAGAGCCAGACCCTAATCCTAACCCTTCTACTTCTCCTTCTGCGAATGGACCCGTATACAACAATTATAGGATAAGGCTCGATGATGATGAAGATGAAAATCTGTAGGCGACTATTTTTTGGATGTAAGACAATTGCTTTAATATATATATATGAAATGTAGAAAATCTTAGCATATTAACCGTAGGGATTCATATATATTTTGAACTTCGCTACTGATATGTTTGCCATTTGCGGTCGAATCAAAATTATTAAAAATGTTAATAGTTGATTAGTTATCTTATTCGAACACTACGCAGACAAAGTCAAAGACAATTCTTTCACTTTTTTCACTCTTGTACGTAAATATAAGGCAACATTGTTTACGACTGTACCTCACTAAGATCAATTCAATATATTTAACGACAATATGTTCAGTTATTATGGCTGCCTCGTTGGTCGAGTGGTGGCTAGCGCGACTGCCGATCGGGAGGTCTTGGATTCGAATCCCGGGTCGGGTACTACTGGAGTTTGGAATTCAGAATTTCTAGTAGTGACTCGGAGTCTGGATCTGTGCTCGGTGCATGGCAATAAGCCCGCCAATTATTCCATAGGACTTAAACGTTACAGGTGAGACGTGGAAGTATATTACACTTCTCTGCCTGTCTCTATGGGGATTACAAACATGACGTTTCGTTTTTTTAATGTTTTATTTTATTGTATTTGTATCCTAAATTCATTCATGTACAGTTCTAAAGACTTGCACTTTTTTCATTTCAATTATGTATCACGGCCATATATAAATCGTTTTTAAATACTTAATTTCTTACCCTCTTTTATCGTGTTGTAGGTACTATAATATAATTTTTACAATATAATATAATCTGTTATTATAATATGTTTTGACAAAAGTATTATTAAATTCCTGTATGTATATATCGTTATTCTTAACAAATTTTTATAGATTTAACTGTCATTTCTAACACTTTTGTTTTATATAAAACGTGTTAGTTACGTTTTATTATAATCTGTTTTAAAGAAAATTTATTCCGTTTCTACAGTTAAAGTTTCAGTTAATATTTTTGAGAATGTCTGTGTGAATTCTACTGTATGTTTTGTCCCTTTCTATCATATCAAGAAACCATATAGAAGAAATGAGATGAAACATGTTAGAGTTAAATGTCTAATTATAAACACGTGTATTAATATTATAAATGCGAACGTAACTCTGCCTGTCTTCTACGCTTTCACGATTGAACCGCTGAGGCGATTTTAATAAAACGTAATGTGTATATGCCCTGATTCTACAATATATCTATTGCAACATTATTTCGCTTTACTTATTTTTTACATTTAATTATTTATTTTTATTCTGCTGTATTGTAAAGTTAATATCACTAAGATAAGGAATACAGATGAAGTTTTAAAAATGTATAAAATAATAACAACACCTTTGTAATCCGCAAAGAGTGGGCTTAGCTTAGGAGTGTAGTACACTCCGATGTTTCATCAATTAGGCTTAAATCACGCCATGGAGTAGATGGTAGGTATATATACATATTGCCATACACCGGGCACAGGTCCGAACTGCGAGTCACTACTAGAAATTTATGTTAGAAAAATTCAATAGTACATATCCCGGGAATCGAACCCGTAATCTCTCGATCAGCAGTGGCGGTTGCAACTATTCGTCAAAGGAAACCGTCAGGGTAAAATTAAAACTGTACAAATAGGATATTATTGGTCGTAATTTTATGAAGGGTTTGAATAAATAAACGTCTACTTTCATTCAACAAAATATATTTAATGTACAAACGTATAGTGACTTCAATGGTATTAAGTAATAATAAATATCATACGCAACAAATTCCTCGTAAAAATTTAGACATTTTCATTATTTACGATATAAAGATATTGGTGGGAAGTCGGAAAGAGAAAGTCAATTATATAAAAAGAAAGGGCATCACCTAGACGTATTTTAGAAGATATAAATAAATTAACATATTATATCATATTGTATACGTACATAAATATTAAAAAAGAACTAGATATATAATATTAAGATATTTGGAAAGCTGAAGACATATTTTTAAAATAATGATAATGCTTATAAATTGAAGATAAAGTAAAACAATGCATATATAAACCTATATGAAGCATATTTACAAAAGCTTTTTTATAGTATGACATATAAAAACTACAGACGATAATTGTAAAAACGTGATAGATTAAAATAAATAAATGGTGTAACATATTAAAGCTATTAATACTTATAAACTTAATATTTGTACTGCAAAACAAAAGTAATAATAGGAAATCACAATAAAATAAAAACAGGTACAAAGTAGAGGATACAATACTGGCGACGCAAAGATTCATAGCCCATAGAACATCATTTGAAACATTAAAAATTGAACAAAGATTAAATAATTTAAATAAATTATTAAATAACAAAATAAATTAAATCTCAATATTGAGGTCCGAGCTAGACTAAAAAACTATTAATCTTAGGTATCAGTTGGAATATGCGCTGTATGCGAGGTTCTGAGCATCTTGGGACCTTCCCCATCCACCGTGGCCACCGCCCCCGTGACTGTAGTGCTCTTCATGATGGGGATGGGCGACTACTTCATAGCTCTCGTGATGATCGTTCTTGGAGAGGAGTTTCTTCAGTAAAACAAGAGCAGAGGCAAGGAGAGCAGCCTTGGCGAGCATGAGACCCTTGATAGCGGCAAATGCGATGATTCCGAGGAACAAGGGGATCAGGGACTGGATCTTCAGCTGAAGAAGAGCGAAAATGGGCAACAGCTGCTTCAACTTCTTTTTCTTGCCACGACCTGGAGAGACAAAAAGATGATATTATTCGACCACCCATTACTAAATAGACAACTATTCATTAGTGAACAAATTAAGATAAATCATGATGAAAATAACAATGACCGCTTAAATGAAAGTAATGACCTTAATAATTTCATAAATAAATCATTAAATAAATTTCAATCACATAAGAAAACTGAAAGTCTGAATAATGTTTATAATAAAGCTTCACAATTGTTAAGTGTAGCTAGAATCACGAGCGCTGTAGGCAATATAAACAGAGATGCAAATACAGTTTACTTTTTATACGTGCGCAATAAACTGTGAGAATTAATGTTACAGATTCTAAATTTCACTACGGTATTCTTATCTTTTGTACACGATAAATATCTAGTACAAAAGGCTATTTTAGAAATAAGCCAAGTTTTCGCCCCAGTTACATGAACCGTGGTCACGCTAGAAATATTCTTACCGTAAGAGTGTTTTATATAAAATTACTACAAATTTTAAATGAAGCTGGTTAATAATTAATGTTCTCTTGCGACATTAGCATAACTTTCACCTGATTTCGTTTTTAATACATTTTTAACAAATTTATTTCTAACTACATCTTGAACATCTCACTTGTATGATATTTAATTTGTTATTCGTCGTAGTTTTTTATCTGTACATTTGCGAGAAAAAAATAATTTTATTATCTTTCCTTTTTGCTGTTTTTGTCCCAATTACAAAATTTTTTCATAATATTTGAAATTAAAGTCGATTAGAAGAGCAACGGCAGCTTTACAAAATTGATCGCCATTTAAATAAAAAAACTCATCCGCTTCTGGCTTTTCGTTTTAATAAGTTGCTGTGATGTAAGATATGATTTTGAGAAGGAATAATGTTTCATATTTGATTGCAATTTTATCGCAAACAACCCTTCACATTGTAACAACGTTGCTGAGAACCCAATTTCTGTTATTAAACATTTCCTACACAAATTATAATTAGTATTTTTTGTTGTGGTCACGTCTACAGAAATGTAAGAAGAGGATAGATAATCGTCTAATAACGACGATACCGGTTTGGCGAAATTAAGAATCAAAGCGAGCACCCAATCAGTATACAACATGTGTTGTGATTGTCCATCCGAAAATCGATTCATATTCGGACCTCGCGCGGTCTGAAACTCAAGCAAGTGTCACTTTCATTGTAATTCACGATGTTACGTCCAGTTTGCATAAGAACCCCGTTTATCTAGAAAGTGCATCGATTACCGGACGTTACATTTCGAAAGCTCAAGCCTACTTCCATATTTCGTTAACGAGAATCCGCCTGGAGCGAGACTTTTACTCGATCGTGATTTCGATTGACGTTGGCGGAACTCGAAAACTAGTTACATGCAGTCCTACATATTTGTTGTCTAGTACTATGGAAATGTAGCAAAAACTAGACATACTGCGTCCACTTTCCACGATAATAAGCCTTGTTAATAGGTTAGAGAAACTCCTAGACCCGTTTGACCATTACGATTTCTAGCATCCTCTTACGGCCGGTGATCTTTAATACGGAAGTGGAGTCAAACAATTACGGATTCACAGAGTTTCTAAAGACGATTTTTAATTTCATACGAATTTAAACACACTGTTCGCCTATTATTTGTTACATCTGCCTGTTATTTGTTACTCGTTTTAATTGATTCTTCAGCTAAATACTTTTCTATTTTTGAATCGTCATAATTCTTACCTGTTCACAGTGAGCCTTTTAATCTGAGTTCGAGAGGGCGTGATCAGCAGAAATTATACGTATGCATGTTTTATATGATAATAACCTTTCACGTTTCGTGTCGGTATAACATTAAATGAACTTTCGATGTATTTATAGGTAGATACTGAATCTTTTTTTGTTTATTATAAGCGAATTAAGGGTAATCGACCTTTTCTCATCACGCAACTCTATAAATTGCAGAGAAGTTAACGCTCCTCCTTTTATTATGATGTAAAATATTTATTACATAAGTAACAATGAAAAATGGAATGTTGGCAACAATCTAATACATGTATACACATTTATGATCGTGTTCTTTGATTATGCAAATTGAAATTTAGCGAATAATTATGTTATAGTAATCGGCATTGTTACATAAGCTTTTGATATTGGCGGAGATTTGTAATTTTGCAAAACAGTTAAAGTTCATGCAACAAGTGTATATAGATGTATCGTATTCGTTTTACTCGGATTTTGATACATATATCTCATAATCGGCATTCTTTTACCACGGTCAGTAATGTTCTCATCGATTAGCTTTATTTTGTTTTGGAAAGGATAACTATAAACAATTCCAGTATTTTTAACTTTCGTAGAATTGTGTTCAATAATAATTTAACCTCATTGTAAGATGTGACAAGACTCGCGTGAAATAAAATCTTGACAATCTTTTCCTAGTTATGTATACCGAACATCGAAGTTGGCTCCAAATTCAAAAACTACTTCGTTCCACAATGAATGAGAATATAATACCTCGATATTGATACGTCTGTTTTGCCTAAAATTATTAAAATTAAATGTTTTACTTTGTTACCAATGAACGATGTATGCAAGACAAATTTTTATGTAAGCTTTTTATACGTTACCAAAACAAGTTACGTTTCATAGATAGTAGTTTGTGGACGAGTAATTTTCGTCTAGAAAAAAAAAGAGACAGTCTACCGGTTTTGGAAGTAGCCAAAACCAGTTCATTCTGCTTATGATTAATATACGTTTGATGAATTTAATTTCCGGACGAAAGTTGTAAGTGTATATGTATATTTTTTTAAAATCGTAAATTGTATAATTGATGACTATAAACTATACGGTCATTAAATTGAACGGTATGTTTTGGAAGTTTCACGAACGTAAGAATTTTATTTTTGCTAAGTACGCAATTTGAATATGATAGGAAGGTTTTTTGCTTAATATATTATTACTTTTAACGTAATTTTGGTTTCCTTTTCACTACTTTTTAATATTTTCAGCGGCAGCAATTACTTTGTAAATACACTAATTGCAAAGCAATTAATTTACCAGACAGCGAAAATATAACATCTTAAATTTTTAATATCCATTCTGTTTTAATTATCTCAGCTTTTCCATTTCATAGTATGTATATCGTTCTTCTTAATTTTATCTGATTATGTATTTCGTTAAATTTTTTTGCAATCCGCTTTCACACTCGCCAGTCTGGTTAATTAAAATGTTCTGGTGTGCGTACCGTCCAATATTATGACTGTGGTTTTTAAATGACATAATACTCAGACACATTAATTAAAATTAATTTTGAGCGTATGCAGATCAAAAGAAATTTTGCATACATTACATAACGTATTACAAGAACGGGTGGAAATAGATCGCTGTAAGCATACCAACATGTTAATTTTAACCCAGCGCGGTGACCGTGATAATGTTAACTGTGATGAAAATTACACTGACATCATACAGATCGTCCTTGACTCCCTTTTCCTGATTTAGCAGTCAAATGAGTAAACCAGATTGATTGT
>DWMF01000267.1:0-16248 GCA_018244815.1 Parelbella polyzona | reverse complement strand
TGAATCAAAAACTCTCTAACATCAAGTATCTAATATAATAGTTCTCTAACAATAATATAATATCTCTAACATCAAGTATTTAATATAATAGGTCAAGTTTATAGATTGGAGTAATTTTGTGCTTGTTTCAGGTATCCAAACGCTAAGATTTACGTGTATTGTAATCTGTGTACTGAATTCGTTAGTTCTTATTATAATTCCTGTTCAACCGCAACCAAAATATGGAGCCAAATAAAGTTCGCGATAATAAACAATGCAGCGTTCTAAGAAGTAACAGACAGACTAGTGGATAAAGGTCTCCGGCAAATCATATCAAATTACCGAGGGAATGACGGTGTTTTATGAGGTGGCTGACAATAAATTTTGTTGTGAAAACACACTGCTTTGTTGGAACTCAGCCAGAATACCACAAGTTTACATATGTCCAATTACACAAGAACTTCCCACCCGCCCCTTTACGCTAAACGATACCGAACGTACGGGGAGAAGCTAAAAGAGTTCAAGTGTCTTCTTAATTTGGTCGCTTTGTAATGACAATTACATCCTCCGAATGAAAGTATTCCAGCGAAACATGAATGAGACTTTTGGATGTGTACTATTTGTACACAGCTTTTACTAATGTCAGTTGCTACTCATATCTGTACGTGAAGAGAAATGTTTAAACTCCTCTTCACGAATATTGAGCGCGCAGCGGAGTGCGGCTTGGCATAATTAAAGTTCATATAGAGACTGAGTGCAGAAATATGAAATTTATGTATTACAAATATGTAATGAGTTTTGCCCATAATCCTAACGCTGGGAAAACGCGTTCTAACAATAGTCCTTAGTCCGTGAAATACATCACAATTATGCAGATGTAGGTATGTGAGGATTCTGGGCATCGAATGGGCTATTTGTCTAACGCAAACCTTGCTGCTAAGCCGCAGCAATAGGAACAATAATTATATACCTGCGATGACACCCTTAATATACTTTTATTACCTTTCAAATAACTTATAGTCAATAAGTGCTTACTATTCTATTATACAACTCATGCTGATCTCAAAATTTTAATCTGTTAATTCAATATTCAGTCCTTAGCCCTTTTCAATTCATAAACCATCAACAAATGTTCATCAACCATAAACATCTAGACTATATTATACCTAAAAGTACCTGTAATAAACAATTTACTGAAGTGTTTATTGTTACTAGATGTTTATCTAATTTGTACTTGTGTTGGATAACAATAACAACGATATTATATCCAACAGAGGATTATCCCGAAATTCAGGTCGAGTTAGTTTTAATAAGCCTTAGTATTATGAGAATAAATATTTGTGGAAGATAACTTACATAAGTTAGAGGGTAATATGAGTTAAGTACCAACTTAATAAGAGAAACTGTGAAAACTTATTAGAAAGTGAATCTATGTTTATTTCGCACTCGGTGCTCACTGCCTATCCTGTGAGTAATGGTGTTCATAACCCAAAAGGTAATCACGCTTAACATTTTTGCGAAACATCGCTTCACAAAGAAAGTGAATAAGAAGGACTAAGGTAGAGAAATAGAAGAACAGGCGGAGAAGGGAACAATGGAAAAAGAAGAAAACAAAGAAGTTTATAAAAATAAATGCTGTAGAAACATTTTTTAACATTGAACATATACATACATATATCTACTCTGCTGTTTTGCGAATTATGTCGTAAAACAATATAAAAGTTAAGCTAATATGACTGATATTATAAGTCTTATAAAAGCAGTAAACCCTATAATTTACATTGACTTTCAGCTACCAAAGCGCTATGTTCTCAAAACAAAGCAATTTAATCCAAACAATGAAAATGGAATTTTATGTTGTGTACTTTGTTAAATAGAGCAACAATACGTCTACAAGTCTGCCTAATCATTGCATGTAACTTGTAATTCGCTGTGAAGGCGAACCATATAATTAATTACTACTGCACCAAGAACACGCATTATGGAGATAAACTGAGAAGTATGAATGCAATGTGAGTAATTTATATCCACGAGATACGCGATGAAACAAATGCGTTTGAACAAAAAGGTATTCTTGTCGGCGACGTCTCTAATTTATCTGGCGGATAATTCAAAGGAAACTAACTAAGACCACAGCTATAAAGCTTGTTATACACTATCCTTGATTCCTTTCGTATAACTCAACGTACATGAAGCTTCAATTAGTGGTCATTTCAACAATTGTGAAGAGATAATAGAACATGATGTATGTTGCTGGAATGAATGTGACATTTTCCAAGTTTTTAGTATTTAGTATCGTTTCTGATTCATCACTCAAGCTTCTATTACGTTCCATTTGTCCACTCTGGTGTAACACTTGTGTTTTGGTTAATAAATTCCGTTTGAGTACTTTGCCATTAGTTTTCAGTAATATACATACATTATTCACTTGTAATTGCAATAATTTAATTTAATTTACCTTGGAATCATTACCATCAACTTTTTTATCGTTCCCTGTTGAATTCTCCCTCTGATCTCTGTCTCTCTCTCGTCTTCTCTCTGATTGAGAAGGGTGCCAGCGACAATCTGCCATTCTAGCCCTATATAGATTCGCCGACTTCATGTCCTTATAGAATGCTATTAGACATTAATTCTGCCCATAGTGCAAATACAGATAAGGTTTTAAACATTAATATCGATTTATTGATTTCGACAGTTACGAATTATTTAGATTTAGACATATACATAGGTATATCTAAATCACTCTGACCATGTGCGCTGCATCCCAATATTATAGCTGTCACATGTTCTCGAAATAGATTTGATTCTGCATCCGAAATGCACACTACACCGTATGTTGCAAGTATTTAGGCCGCAGACCGTCACAATAAAAGCAAGACATAAAACCGTATATTTGTACCGCGTTAATTATAAACAAGACGCGCATTACTGATATTTTAACGTCAAATATTCAGCGTTATCATACCGATCTTGTTCGATCCGCGATCGTTTTAATATTGTCGATTATAACATCGAACAATGCTCTTGTTGAAATATTAAACATATACCTATATAAAATAATTTTATAATATTTCAGCTGAGAGAGTAACATCGAGACAGTACAAATTATGGAAGCGACAATAACATATGAGCTGGGTGATATTAGTGCTCAAAATAAGGACGCAATTAGGAACAGACCGTTAAAATATTTATAATATATGCTTAAACTCCTGTCTATAGCCGTTTTTAAGTTATATTGCTGGGCACAGATCTGTGAATAAACACATTATTGTCATGGATTTACCAGTTGCTAGCATTAATCATACCACGACGTGTGTGTCAGGTATAATAAAGTCACGCGCGCAATCTTGTTGGTCTCGTCTTGACTGTCTTTTTTTGAAAATGTTAGTTATATTCTACCATTAGGGGTAATTAGACAAGTACATAAGTCCAATAAATTAAGCTAATATAATATTTTTACATATGAAATATGCTTCTTTGTTTCGTTCTGATTTCAAGAATTTTAAGGATAAAGAAGAAACGACATGTTGCTCATTTCCACGAAATTTTTACGTGACTCTTTCTTGCCATATATCGAATATCATTAATATAATCAAAAAAAGAAAGAGGCCTAAAATAGAACCTTGTGGGACCCCTATCTATGAAAGTGACTCAGACGGACTTTTACATTCAGAAATATCACAGTCATTCTGTTTTCAAAATAACATTTTATGTTGCTATTACTTATGTATATAATTCATTTATTACGTTAAACAACTGTCATCGTATGCAGTAAATTCGACTGTATCTCCTTAACAAGACTTCTTTATAATTATATGGTCACTGCAAACTCTAGTGCAAATCTCACCATATCTGAACATCCCTTTAAATTATATCATCATCATTTTCAGTCTGTTTACCTCCACTGCTGGATTTAGGCCTCTCTAATAGCTCGCCACTGAACTCGATCTTCAGCTCTTATTCGTTATATAGAAAAAAAAATCGTTTTATTTTTAGTCTTCACCCACAAATAAATTAAATGTCCCATGAAAAGATTTGTCCCAAAGTTTATCAGTTACCTATTGACGTCATATTATACTCGAGCCATTACGCTAAGCTACAATAACAATTTCATATCAAATAAAAAATAATGATACGTCAACACAAAGTGATACCTTAATTTATTGCCTATAAAACAGAAAGATATGATTTATTGCCCATAATTTTTTTGAGAGGACGCAGTGGACGTATGTCATAAGGTTTTATTTATAAATTAAATACAAATGGAATAATATATTTTAATATTTCCGATTACGGTCATCTCGTCCTAAGCTATGGCAACTAAACAGCTGATAAACATACATATTGCTAAACTATTTAAGTAAGTAACGAAGCCCAAATTACTTAACGTAACTTCACACCTATAATCCCCGAAGAGGTAGTCAGGGGTGTATAGTTTCACTCCCACGTTACACCAGTTACGTTTAAGTCCCATGGAATCATCCCATGGAATCAGACTCTGAGTCACTATTAGAAATTCTGAATTAGAAAAATCCAATAATACCCGACCCGGGATTTGAACCCAGGACCTTCCGATCCTCAGTCGCGCTTGCAAACACTCGACCAACTAGACAGTTAAATTATTACTTTAAAGACCGTAAGTCACTCTGAAAATCAAACTGTGTCAAACAATGTAGGTAACCGTAAAAAACCGCGCGCCAAAGCTAGTGTACAATAAATGATTGCGTCTAGTTCAGCCATCCAATATCCTATGAGATCTAGCCTCGATATTAACCGCTTCATTCCGGCACGATATGAGAACAACTTCGAACAAACATCCCCTGCACGCACGTTATTGAACTCTGCTCGTTCTATTTGCGGGATATATATTACTGTGTTAATCAGCGATTTAATCTAACATTACAATTTATGCAGGGATCGAGTGCACTCCTAGCCATTCGGGGATAACAGGTGTGAAGACGTTGCAGTCTATGTACACTCGAAAAAAATGTTTTGTAATAAACTTTAATTATTTTAGATAGCCTTTACGAGCATCATATAGCGCCTGCTCCGTTGGTCGAGTGGTTGGAAGCGTCACTACTGATCGAGAGGTCCTGGGTGCGATCTTAGATCTTAGATCTGGATCTAACTTGAAATATAGTACAGGCTTGGAGTCTGACTTTGTGCCCGGTGTACTCTCATTAGTATGTTAAGTGATTGTGTGTATCACTTATGGTTTTACGGCAGCAGGGAACTAAGACAAATTAGTGACATTTAAATCGGATAAACGATTCGACCATAACATTTGTATATGAACCTGATATAGATGTACAAGGTACAAGTAACTTAGACACAAGTAATTTACATGCAATCTTTCATCCCTCATATTAGGGGTTGATTAAAAAAACAGTATTCGAAGCAGATGTGTTTCAAATTTCGACAACATCAGTGCAAAGAATTAAATCCAAGAGCTTAATAAAATGTTAGGCATTGGTTTTTTTAATTGTAAATATAAATATATGTATATGATATAAATATTTCAAATCTTATCCGGATATTGGTCCATTAAATATATATTGTTATAAATAGTATACTACATAATATAGACACTAAAACGGTCAAAACCACAATAACATCCAAATATAACCGTTAATAAATTTTCTTTATCTATATTGAGTGGCTTGCCAACAATATTAGATAATAACGCTTAATATACAGTATCTTATGTATGTACTGTCTGTTATAGATTCTCCATTTCATAGAAAATTTTATGAATTACTGGATAAATTGCCATTACTTACAATAAAATGAGCCATAATATCAGATATTCAACAAGCGCTCTGAAATGTATTAAGTTATAAAAATACAAGTATCAATAGATTCCTTTATAGTTAACCAAAAGAATTAAAGTATTACCGCCAACCATTAATATTACTTCCGCTTCAAGTTATCAATTTAACTTCATTGTTAAATTAGTTCTGCCCTCATTTATCAATTATATTCCATTTTTGAATCAATCAGCGCCGTAAACTGGAGGCGTTCACCCCTATTATCTCCGACTAGAAATTAACTTCAACGCGCACTACCTAATTACTTATAGCCTACCATCCAATTTCCGCTTCTTAATCCCGCACTAAAAGCACCGCACGCTAAGCCCACGATCCCACTATATCACCGGCTGTTTCGTATTATTGGAAATTTGTTTCGGGAATTCGTTGAACTGTGCCTACGCAGTAGGCAGTTCTAACCAATGAAAACGAGCGATAGGCGACTGTGGTAGCAACTAATTTTGATCTAAACCAACGTACCCAGGTAATTAATGTTACTATATTATATTCCAATCTTCACAGAAATTCTGAATTAAATTAAAAAGTACTGAGATAAGCAATAAAAGAATATTTTCCGTTCGCCAACGCTATTAACATCGAGTGAACTTCTCCGACTGAAACTTTACAGTCGAGACCCAACAGGCTGGTTCTATAAGCCACGTAATAGTAAGGTTAATGATAATGTCTCGTTCGACTTTGTTTCGCTTGCGATACAACAATATCCGAACTGCGCAAGAGGATTTTCCGAGCAATAAAACGGCTCGTAAAAACCTGTTGGTAGCAACTGAAGCGATTTGATTATGAAGCAAGGACGGCCAAGGTCGATGTTTCGTTGCTGTCTGATCATTCTATAGTAAAAGTGATTGACAGTATCTGAATCGGACAAATCAATAGAGGTTTTATAGTCTGCAATGACTTCATTGATTTCAATGCGAACTTTCTTTGCTTTCCGATGGAGATTTATAATTTTTAGTGACATCACCTTGTCTTGTCTTGAAGATTGTCTGGAAATAATTCTATCATCTCTAAACGAAAAAAATCATTTTAAATCAGGTATGATGACAAAATTATAATAATAATAATGATGAAATGGCTGAAATAGTAATTCAATCAAATTTTTGTCTTTCTGCCTTTCAGCCTGTTTACAAAAATGAAATAGAAAATTTAACTTGAAAATAAAACTGAACTCATTCAATAGTGACAGTCACACATACAGAATTCACTAACAGAAAAGTATTATGAATTTTATTTCCGGAACATACATACACAGTTAACAAAATATAACTCGCAACGATCGGCCAGATCACCGTTTTATTTCCATTACGTAAATTTCGCGACAGGAGATATTGAAATACGAAACTTTTCATCTTGGCTTTAATTGAAAAGGTTTTTGAGTTTGCTCTTGGAGTCGGCAACTTCTCCACTGTTAATTAACATCCTTTCTCCAATGGAGCTCGTCAATCACTGAAATTGATAGCCGCTATTCAACGATAATGTCAGTTGTTGCTACGGAAGCAAACACTTCACGATAACGGCGCTGATGATGTTTGCTTATTCGTATTTCGGCAAATAATCGAATTAAATGATGTAAATTGATCCACCTAATGGACATTGGTGATTTTATTTCGTTCCAAGAGAATATTCGAAAAATTCTAATATCATAAAAATGCAGTACTGTGAAATATGGAAAGTTTTGGAATTGGATAGAATTTTAGAACAATATCTTAGCAATAGGGACAAGGAATTGTATATTTAATGAAATAATAAAGAAAGTATCATTCGTAGAGTATTTTATTTATGGATTTTTTATTTATTTTTGTTAACACAGGGTGGATTTTGGTGACGCGTGTAGGCATCTAAATACCTTAATTTCTAATAATCAAAAAATCAAAATAGTTGAATATACAACAATATAAATAACTATCTAATAATCTTAATCCCTTACGCTAAAAAACCCAATACATTACGAGTATACTTAGGTAACAGTAACTACGTATATATTTTTAAAGCCTCACAGGAAAACAATTTGTAAAGGATTTCAGGAATCTCAATCTTACGAAGGGGTTTGGAATGTATGGCAGTTTTCCCGGATGTAAACAAAGCCTTATTTCTTTAACAGTTCTAATAAAAACTTGAACATTCTTCTCAGCGTGTTGTTATTTTACAATCTTTGTTTTGAAAACTAGTTGTAGCGTTTTCGTACAAAGCAAATTTAAAATACAGTATTCAGAGTTAAAAAAAAATTATAAAATGCCATATTGTCAACTGTCATACAAAGCATACGTAATTAATTATGTCATAATTATTATATTATTTGCTACATACAATTACAAATGCCTATTGATGAATATTTTGGCTTTGGTTACCACTATTTTAAGATAAAAATGAACACTCCATTTTTTAAGGATGGCGTAGACTTGTTACAGATGAACCTATACTGTGAAATCCTAACGGCATTCACAGATTTCCAAATATTTCAAGGACGTATTGCCCAATGTGTCCTGTTTCTAGAAAACGTTGCAGTAATATGCTGAAGCTATGCTTTAAGTCTTCAAGAACTGTATAATATATAACTATGCGTAGCTATGAAAACTATAGTAAATTAAAGTTTACATGAATATATTAATGATCTATGAACCTTTGTTCGCTTTGTTGATAATAGATGGCACTGCGCTACTTGAAGTAGGTCGTGTAAATTTTCTCAAATATCATAACTTAAGAAGTTATTATAAGTTTTTTATCTTATGTCTTAAAAACTTTGTAATACTTCCCGTGTTTTAAGCGATTAAAGTGAGGGTTGCTTGTGGATGAATCCCAAAATTTACATGACATAAGCCGAGGTATTACATACAACGTTGCCATAATTATCTACAGTGTAGGTATATGTGATTCATTTTTTCTGTGGATTATATTAATTATAGTTGATAATTCTATTTTGTGGTCACCATTTCTTTCCTAATTATTTTTCTGAATGTTAGATATTTTTTCTGGTAGTCAAACAATTATATATCCACGATATCTATGTATATTGAGGCCGGACATGGGACTGAAATCTGAACGAGTGATGAATTTAATGTGCAGAAAACACCTAAAAAGGGGAGCGACTTTGGCAGAATATATCCTTAAGAAAACTAAGCTGAAATTAGACTTATAAAGCAAGAAGTAGTCTTCAAATTAATCAAGCGGACTACATACCGGTCGTAATGTTAAGCCGGTCCCAGATCGTTGCGGTACATTCACGCCTAATTGCCGAGAAATGAGTGAAAATTTTTATTGAGCAGTAAAAGTCGCCGTCGTAAATAAATTGTCGAAGTTCAACGAACCGGGAGTAATTTGTACAATTTTTATGGGCCTTACGTCGTTCTGCTTTATTAATTTTGCGCCGTGATCAGATGACCGAGGATTTGGCCATAATGAGGTTAGAAAAACTTGTTGATAGTGTGCACATTTGACCCTTAAATATTAAATTTATTTTGGTTTAACGCAATAAATAATAGTATTACATAACTTAATTATCTTATGGGATGGATATAAAAATTTTAAATATAACAAGAAACATTTAAAATCCGTCAAGAATATTGGCACAAAAATTACACGAAAATATACATAGCACATAATAGAACGTCACATTTTCATTCTTATCGAGTCACAATTTTGTAATTCACATTACATTAATTTTTCATTTTGGATCAATCCCAAATTCCCAGATCGCCATCGGAGCGAGAGCTCACAAACTTTAACAATAAAACCGACGTGAAGGCGCTCAGTGCAGACTTTAGGAAAGTTTATTAAAATCCTCAAGCGGAGAAAACTTAACGGGCTATTACAATGGGTATTACATCGGTTATCTTGCCAACAATTTAAATATTCATATATCAAAAGCGCTGTCGTCATTTCAAATCGATTTATTGTGCTATTATCGTAATAAACGGACTTGAGCTGACTACATATCGAATAAAGCAGAATATTATTATGTAGAACTGATAGTGCTTAAGGAAATACACGTCATGTTTGATACCATACAAGATAAATCCTCGAACAGCTCGATCGAGGTATTTTTACCGCTCTGGATTAATCTGGAGCTAATCCCATTTTAGATAGAGAATTCTTCCATAATAATTAAATTCAGTAATAACAGATAGCCACAGCTAAATGTTCTGGCTTCCGACGGGCAGCAGTGTACGCGGTGCGAGAAACCGTTTTCTGCGATCCCCAACCCGCGTGCCCAGCTGGGGGATTATGGCCAAAAACCCACGGTCATCAGGGGAGGCATGTCCATTAGTAGACTTGAACAAACTGATGATGATAAACAAGAACCATACCATTTCGTAATTTTTTTTTTATAAACATCATCATCAACCAATTATTTTCACTCAGCTATTGGACACGAGTGTCTTTTTCATTGTTTGTAATTGACGAAAATCGTAAAATATCTGACTGCAAAAGGTTTCCATATAATTACCCAATTCACCAATGTAAAAGTTCGCGCTGAAAGCGACGAAAGGATTCTCGAATATTCCTATTCGAATACACGAGAATATTAATCAACCCAGATCAATCAAAGTCAGGTGCACGCGGCGGGCCGTAGAAACGACTTGTATATAAACCCTTCAGCTTCATTAAAGGTTCCAGGTTCGAACAAAGTGTATTTGTCTTTAATCACAAAACAATATCCCGTGTCTTTTGACGCGGTTAAAAGCAATTATAACGAACCATTTTCAACTGACAGCGTAATCGTGCGGTTGCGGCGTCCAAAGAGTTTCTGAAAATTGAGTTGTTTGACCGCAGTACAAAATGTACAACGCAATTTTCAGCGTCGTATATAATATGCTGTCATTATTATTACTAAATCGTCACGCCGGGTTACTTACGGTGTAGGTGAAAAAAAGCGAATACTAAATATTCTTGTTCTTACGGGCCCATTAATCATACGCACGCCGGTCTCGAAAACTTTTGAGTTTTGAGCAATGAGCAATAAATTAATTTGAAAGTAGGGACAAGTTTATTAACAAGGAACTACCAAGTCCATTGTGCCTTCTAATAATTGAAAAGGAAGTGGGAACAGAGAATGAAAATTGTCATTCCCTCTACCTATTTCCTTTACATAATTAATTATAATTAACAAGGAAATGCGAATACATTTATTACGGAACATATTTTATTAATTTATCTCAAAATAGTCCTTTTTATTAACTCGATTACAAACGCCATATCTTAAAGCGGAGCGTGAGATTACAGTTTTAATTTAGTTGAAGCAACATCACACCGCGACAGAAATCAATATTCCACGAATATTAAATACCACAGCCGTTGTAAATTAATACTTAATGTATCATATAAGGCTTGCCAATTATGATACATTATTAGAGCATCTAACTAATGACATTAATCATTTACGAACCCCTATAATTGACGATCTCATTGGTTAAAGCTTGTCAGGAATAATTAGTCTTGACTTTTATTAAAACGTTTTACTATCAAATGTTTTGTGAGTTTATATACAGGAACAAATTATTTCCGGTTAAAAATATGTTTGACTATCATAACTACGACCTATTCGCAATCCTTCTTTCTGAGCTCCCGCTCATCACAGCGAAGTTGCGCGGAGATTGGTTATTAGCAAATAATTAAAACCCGATGTGACAGGTTGTAAATTTAAAAATGTGTCAATCTCCATATAAATTAAGCTGTTATAAATATTTCCACATACATAATGTGTAGACATAATGGGTCCTCAATATAGAGCGTTACATCCAGTCTCTTTATGCAGAACTAGGCTTGGGTCTGGCTGCAATCTTATCTGATGAAAAGCGAGACGCACCCTAGGATGTAGCACGCTCGCCTATAAGGTGCCTATTCACTCTTGTCTTGAATAATTCTCTTGAATAGTGTCATATACACTGTAAGTATATAACATGATTGTTACGCCACACGACCCTCGGATTGCGGTCGGTTAAGGGTAGCTCGTTAAGAGACTAAAAGTGTTACCCTGTCACGCTAACGTATTCGCTTTCTCAGAGCTCAAAGATACTGAGTTAATGGAACGTCAACTGTTCTACGAGTTATGTGTAGACTGAGGTCAATGTTCTCAGTAATACCTACTCGTATTTCCTTGACTCGATCCAAAATCAACATTTGACACTGGTGTACGTACGTAGATAATATGTATTATGTATCTAATCTATGTATGTCTAAAGTATTTGTGACATTCACTTAAATATGTAGATGAATCTTGAATATTTGTGGATATCCCCATAGATGTGACTTATATTATTGATAGATATCTCTTAACCAATACTTATATCATTGTGTGTGTTTGGTACATTTTTAATAAAATATAATTTGAGGGCAGTTTAAACTGTTGTGTTACATTTTTAATACAATTTTATTTGAGGACAGTTTAAACTCAAAACTGAAAATAGGTTGGGTTTTTTTTTTTATTTCCTTATACATTTTAATTCATCTGTTAGTTTACAATACCAACGATACTATTTTTATGCAAGCTATGTTTTCAGCCCGGGAGAGTCGTTGCTACAGTTATTTCTGATTTGTTTATGTATTAATCGCTCTATTACCGATCGACTGAAAAACTGTATTGGAAATATGAGTTTATCAGACTGATTTCCATGACAAAAAATACCCAATTAGTTACTTAGACCCAACGAAGTGGACGGGTAGAAGTAAGTACTCTATGCCCGTAAATATGTATTATCTGTGAGGACCTCATTTAAATATTAAGGTTAATCCTGGACCCAATTAGGAGTTACGGAGTTGTATAGGATCAAAAATACTTAAGACCCTCACTTTTGAATATTAGTTGAGATTAAATCTCAGCCTAAATTGTACAGAAGCTAGTAGGGAAGGCTGATTAATTAATTTCTTACAGTAACCGTTAATATTAAGTATTTGTGATTCAATTAATTAACTAGCTTAATACTGCGATTCATAGAACCACTCCCTGTCTCATAATGGTACGTAAACATAATTGGTAATATGTGGAAGTGTGCCTAACCCTTCACAGAAATACGTACAGACGTAATGTTAGGTATAATAATCTTATATTAATATAACACTGTGCTTATATTTGCGAAGGAGTAGTATTTGCAGTTTTCCCCTGATGCTTCGTACGTTCTATGTAATGTGGGAGTGAGTCTAATGCCATACACCGGACGCAAATCCAGACCCTGAGCTACTACTGGGAACTTAAAGTAAATAAACCCCAATATTACTTTGATCGTCACGGGAATACAACCCAGGATCTCTTGTTCAGCTGTCAAACTTACAACTGAACCAACGAAGTAGTCAATTAATAACTTGATAGTAGATGTTCATCTTTTAATAAATAATATATTTTAGGGTCCTTTACACCGCTATTCTCCTTAAACGTTACAAGATTCGTATCACGACCATCTAACCACGGGCGGTCTACGCAAGTTTGTTAAGAGTATTTCTTTGTCACGCGGACATGTCGGGCGTTAGTGTTAATATCCACAGTCATTAACCCCGTGTCATAACATAATCTGCTTGCGGTGTAGGGGGAATGACACGAGATATTTTAGTAATGGCAGCTATTCAGTTACACGTGGTAAAATAATCAATTTGGCGTTAGCGTAATTGATTTTAAATTAATAATTGCTGATGGAGAGTTCCCGGGTTCTAAGCCCAGAGCGGGTAGGTACTAGTGGATTTTTGGACGTAAACGTTACTGGTGATACGTAATAATTAAATAAATAAATAGACTGTACCAGCGTATTTACTAAGATACATGTAGTTCATTGGCCTCGAAGATTTCCGATGTCTATCCACACCGTTCCATTTACTATCCCGGATATCTTGCCCGCCCGTAACTTCCCGCTCCTAATGTAATGGACCGAGATCAGATAACAAGCTGTACGGCTAGCGACACAGGGTATTAGCAATATTGTGTTTGTTAACTTTATATTCGATAGTGTAACATACTTCACGTCTCTATTTCGCCGAACGGGTAATCAGAGGAGTACTAGCATTGCCATTTTTTATCAGTAATTTTGTACATTCCATGGAATAGGTGAGCACATCGCCATATACCTGGCATAAATTCAGGCTCCGTGTGTCTAATTAGAAATACTTAATATTACTTAGTCCGACCCGGATGTTTGACCTCATGCTCAGCTGTCCCCCTTGAAGTATAGTATTTGTAACTGAGTGTTGGGTAATACAATATTTAAACAAGCTCAGATGAGCTCGCTCAAGCGGTAACCGAGAGGAAATGCCTCGTGCCCATGTGCAAGACACAAAGGAATGTGAGAGATTGCATTTTACCCTTATGCTATTCAGATATAACGTCGCCAATATTATTGTCAGGCATACTTCATCCTCGTGAAATATTTTTCAAAAGATTTATGACCGCTATTTGTTATGTATGATGCAGTATAAGTTAAAATTTTCCAAAAAAACAATATTTATTTTTGTTTATTCTTCTATGATTACATATAATGTGATTTATTATGCACGCTGTCAGACAAGAGCCACAGAAGAAGATCAACAAAAAACAAACAAACACAGAAAGGCGGTCATATCACTGACGTAGTTGTCTCTGCCAGCCAACTTTAGGATAGGTACTGTATATAAAAATGACATGGCATAGACAAAATTAAGTAAACGCTGTAGAGGCCATTGGTCAACGGCATTAGACAATTAAGAAAAAATTCACACACAATTAAGTAATTAATGATAATGAACGGATAATATTGTTGCATATGTATATAAATATAATACTTTATCAATTATAGATCAATTTAAATGTTTCGATATTTTCTTTATACTGATTTAAAATGATCTAAGGTTAATACAATCCAATCCAATGCAATGAAAAGATAAAGCCTTCACGCCGCGACGATCTCGAACACTGTTTCGCGCTCATTGAATTTGTTATCCGAAGCTGTTTCCAATTTCGCGAATGCGAATTGAACAATTCTCAATTTGCTCCTTTTTCTTTAAATCCCTTAACATCCAGTACCGCGATATTATGTATATGAGGGAGCAATTCGGCTCGAATTGATATAACATTTTCAAAATGTAAGAAACGGGCGTAAAAACGATCTGCTACAGATAAATAAATTATGATTCATTTGTAGTAGAATATTATTATGATAATATTTTCCCGGGCTTAAAATATGTCAATTATTATTTACAGCGACTATGTCTAGATAATGCTTGTTTGTTAAGATAGGGCACAGAAATGGGGTAGGCAGAGATATCAAAAGAAAAACCGTTGTAAGCGTGTCTTCATGGGTGTGTAATGCACCTATTTTATTAACCGAACATAAATCTCATTTATTGGATACAGTTTGATATAAAGAGATTCATATTAGATACAACTGTAAATTTTAACGAGTATTAAAATAACATTTGATAACTTAAACAAATTTTTTACTTTACTGTTATCATTGCCTTACATCAGATGTGTCGAAATTCTTTTCTATATTTTAAAGTCGTGTTCCCTCTATAAACTTATGTGGAAAACTTTATACAACCGTCAAATGTATATATATATGTTAAAATATCCATATATGTGTATCTACTTGTATTCGTAGTGAAGGTATGATTTGCCTTATATATCGATTTATACTGCATTAAATTTATCGCTCAAGTGATACTCGTTGAAAAATAAAAAAAACTTAAGTTATAAGATTTAAAAAATAAAAAAAAGGTTGCATTTCCATTTTAGTTTTTGTATATTTTTACATTTTAGTCGTAGATTTAAAGAAACAGTCATACACGTGTAAACAAATATTTGCTTCGTGTTTTTTTTATCAATCATTTCGTAGTCCACTTTCAATTCACTTCGTAATCCCACTGGAGAACATAATTATTACAGTAAAAAATAAGATTTACAGAAGTGTTTAAAAGAAAAGTTGATGTTTCATCTCCGGACCGACAATTTGGAGGCTTTTATCTATCCATTACCACCCTTAATGCTTAAAACATCGGAATAATCGATGTTTTCACCACAGCAGCGTTCACGAGACATTCTTTCATCACAATAGATTTCCCTCCGTTTTATCGCTAAGTCATGTTCAATAATAAAGTATCGACTTATATACTTAACATTTCTTATCTTAGCTACATGTAATTTTTTTAGGATTTTCCCTTTAATACTTGTATTAGGATTGGTTTTAAGTAAGTACTTACTTAACGAAATTTATTCAAATTGATATTTATTTATATGGTTGTCGTAATATTATTATTATATCGCCACGCCTGAACCACGGGATAGGCAGAGAACATCGATTAACTATTAACATTTACATTTTTGCAAACCGACTGTATCACTTCTCTTAATGTACGCACATCAGTCGGTATATCACGTATGTATATAATCATAATAGATGACTCGGTCGCACTAGACAATATCCAATATCCTTCAGTGTCGTACTAAAGTTTCTAAAATACCTAGCCTGACACTGTCATAATATTACAT
>DWMF01000266.1:0-16255 GCA_018244815.1 Parelbella polyzona | reverse complement strand
ACCCGCGCCCCGCCGGGTTCATGGTGGCCGCCACCCCGCACCACGGCGACACCGCCACCTGCCGCCCGCGCTACGCTACAACGCGCTCACCCATCGATTTCAGACCACCCTACGGTCGTCTAACGATGTTTTCATCGGATTACATCATACTAGGAAACGAGTAGAGCCGTGACCTTGCCATTATAAATCGAAATTTGATGACCATGTACATATGTCACGGGACAATTTAATCAATGAGACTGTTAAGTAGCACCGAAACTTTTAAGTAACTATTTGTCTTGTAATAATAAATGATTGTAAGCTAGTTTTAGAATGATTTCTTTTTCAATGCAGTCGGAATATCTATACTAATAAATAAAATTGGAGTGTCTGTTTGTAATATTAAAATAACCACTTTTTACTGAATGCATATGTATGTATACACTGTATATATACCAAAATAACATTTTTTTGAATTTTTGTCTGTCTGTTCCTACTAATCTCTGGAACGGCTTGACCGATTTTGGCGGGAATTTCACTGGCAGATAGCTAATGTAATAAAGAGTAACTTAGGCTACTTACATTTTAGAATTCTAAAATAAAGTAATGTTGCAATGTCCAAGTACCTACTGTCCAGTACCGCGCGCAGCCCACGCGCATGCCACCACTGTGCAATAACTAAACAATAACTTTGTAATTAAATCCCACGCGAACGAAGTCGCGGGCACAGCTATATTGAAGTAAATATCAAAATAAACAGGCCTCCTACAGAATAATGTAACATGCCTTTTAAGTACTAAACATTCATACATGTTTTCCATTAAGTAATGCGGTCGCCTCGGAACCAGCCGTCCTCTGCTGCGTTGCGTCCAACAGCGAGGAGAACTGGTGTGCCACTGCGGCGAGGGTCTCGCTGGACAGTCGGTTGAACTCATCGAAGCATCCCCACGCGCCGCACAGGGCCAGCCCGCTGAGCAAGCGGCCCATGCACTCGGCATCCATGGCCTAACACATGTACATAACGTGTAAATCTATAAGCGAATTATACACAGTACCTGCACCATCGAATTCTATGTTGACGTGACAATCTCACATGATAACTAAGATAATTTGTTTTAAACAAACCTCGTCACAGTTGAAGATCAACACTAGTCGACCAACCAGCGCACCTAAAGCTTTAACGGATTCTGTCTTGCCTGTTCCCGCGGGACCGAACGGGTTCCCCACTAGGCCCAGATGTAAGGCCTGGAAAAAAAGACAATGAACATTTGAAAAATTACCTTGTAGCCAATTGAACTGCTTTGACTACGAAAAATTATAATTATGTTAAGTATGGTATAGTAAATAAACTTAGCGATTTACATTTCAACTTCGTTCTCCGGGGGTTCAAGCCGTAATTCACATCTCTGATTTGTACAAGTACAAACCCTTCCCATCGCGAGAGATGAAGAGAAAATTAGTCGATGGTTATGAAATTTTGCATTTAACACTAATGACACACGTACCTGAGTTAATATGAGAAAACATTCATCAGCCACTTCAGTTCTAACAAATTGTCCCGTGTTCACGCCGAGATATTCATAGGAGTATGAAATTTCAGCGAGACCCATCTTGGCTACTACATCTTGTGTATTAGTCGAATAGAACCTGGAATCGGAAAAACATTTATGCAACGTTTCGTGCCTGTGAATATTAGAGCCGAACAACAAGTACCTCATACCTCAGTTGTTTCTGCCACAGCCAATCGCTGGTCGAATCGACATTATTGTCTATCAACGTTTGTATCACCGTCATATAATACGAGCACTGCAGTATCAGAGCTTGCCGTTTCCGTTGTTCGCCCTCCTCTTCCACGTCCGCTGTGGCGTAGTTCAAGTTCTCCTTCTCAACGATCACTTTCAATCTGTGCAGCTCTTTGGTTGCTATCGCCTTTTCCACCTGGTCGGTGAACTGAATGTTTTGTGCGAGGCACAATATTTGCGTTGGCAGCGAAAACGGATCTTGCTCTTGCATACTATTTTTCGCTATACATTTTAATGTCATATTTTTCAGCGATGATCGTATTTCTGTCTCGAGTTTTTTCAACCACACCTGCAATTCGTTATATGTAACAGTTTACTAACTTTCTAAATATATAAATGAATATAAATTTTCATACAATATTGTTGAGTTCTTTAATCCATTCTTCGTTTTTAAGCAAAATCGAACTTTTGAAAAAAAATACCTCAACGGCACAATCGATATCAACTGGTTGATCCAGCTTAAATACTTCTTCGAATTCACTGCACAGAGCGGTGATAGACAACTGTCCTGGTCCCAATTGAACTCCAGTGATTCCAGGGAATAGCTTTTTAAGGTGCGACTGCATAACGGTCTCCCTGCCTTCAGCACCAGCGCGAGCCTGACCGAGTAGCTCCAACAAATCGTCGTCACTTAGGAAGTACAACCTCGGGAAAATGGAACGTTTGTCCTGGAAATAACAACAGTAAAGATTCAAACAATATTTCTAATTAAATTGCGTGAATAAACAAAAATTACCATAATTTCATTGTCTACAGGCATAATGATATGTTTAATTCCTTAGCAGAATTGTTGTGCTTCACATATTCAATACGAAAAAAAATTAAAATCCGATATTATTAATTGTCAAAATACATGTACATACCTCAATGTACTGATTCAAAGCTGACTGACAGCTGTTGAGTTGTTCGGATATGGCGTCGAGCATTGGCTGGAGCCGGGTCGACTGCAGCAGCGCCGAGAGGCGGGAATCCGTTTCAATCATACGCGCGACCTGTCTGAAGCTTTGGTCCACCTTCCGGAATTTATTGCCTAACTCACTGTCGTCGTTGCAGAGAATCGGCTCTAAGTATAACCATCTGAAATTAATTGACACGCATGTGCTTTCATATAAACTCAAGTGGAACTTTATCGAAGTATTAGTGACACTTAGGTAGAAGGAAGACGGGTAAATGGTACTTTAAAAAAACATAACACCAAGCATGTAATCCCCGAAGCTGTAAGCAGAGGAGCGTAGCACACTCCCAGGTTTCACCAGTAATGGAATATCATTATATTATTACATTTAGCTTATATTTAGCTACATTTAGCTTACTTAATGTAATATAACGTAGCTAACTTGTACTTAATGTATCTTATTATCCGATAAATAAGTAATCTAAAGAGTTATTTGTCTACATAAAACACGTACATGTGACTATATAAAAATGTGCTAACCAGTTACCTATTATGTTAATATGTTCTTTTAAATGGATTTTTTACGACCTATTGGGTACTTAACCATGTAAAAGGGTAACCGAAGTCAGTAACAAAGGTGTAGAGAAGTAAATAAATTAGTCTTTACATTAAACATACTCAATTAGAACATGACTTGAATTTTCGTTAAGTGACTGAAAGCTTAGTACAAAACAATATGCGAACGAGATCTAATGTCAAATATGAAATAAAACTAACGGGACATTATAACTTATCTTTAGTGACTGTATACAGTTATATACATGTAAAATTCACCACTTGCATTTTAAAATGTTTTGAAAACAGATTGGAAAGCAGGTTGCAGAGGAGTCGATAGTATGTTTTACAATAAACCTTACAAATGTTACTAATGACACAAGTAATATACAAGTTCTCCAAAATGTAGCGCACGCCTACAGAAAAGCGCTGTGATGGACGGTCATAATTAAAAGTTCGGTTACGAAGAAGGAATTCCTAACGAGATTTAAGCAATACTGTTATGAAAGTTGTGTAAAAACGCTGAATGGATTTAATATGAATGTATAAAATGGTTAAGTTTGACATGAAGGACTATTATTACTATCTATTTACTGTTTACAAGAAAACAACCTAGGCGCCAAAAAAGTACACAAAATATTCTGAATATATTGATTATATCTAATTGAATAAAATATTAAAGTAATTTTTATGTAATGCCCGAATAAAAATTGATTTATTGTGTTAAGTAATATTTTTCAAACGACTTATTTTTAATAATAGGAAAAAGGAATTTTAAAATTTTCTTATGTTAAAATTATATTGTGATGTATGATTTATATTTATCATAATATTATGAAAAGGATCAATCAGGAGAGGGTTTTAAATAAAAAAGAAAAACGAAATGGCGTGGAACAATTTATTAACAAATAATTCTATAATTAAGTATAAATTGCCTGTGACCTATGAAAAACGAACCTATAGTAAAAGTGGTGGCTGCCGCCGGTATAAATGCAAAGAAAGTATCATTATTTTTAATGCCTAAAAGCTTAAAATACACTACAGCATGAAATAGTTATAAATGACAAATACACTGTTGATTTTAGATATTATGTATGTTGTGTGTGCTACATCTCGCAAGTTTTAACATCAGTGAATGCACATATTACTAACTAATCATGTCCACAATAATAGCATACTATATTTACGACAAAATAAATGGCAAAAATATCATAAACATTTAATAGAGAACAGAGTGTATATTTATATTACTACATAAATATAGTCGATAATCTTTGGAATAGTTTTATACATAATAAAATTTAAGCGCTACATTACAAATTGAAGCATATTGTGTTCCAAGCTTTCCATTGAAGTTAGTTACAAAATTTTAATTATAAAGATGCTTCATGCACTTGATCTCCTTACATCGACAGGACTACATAACATCTTATACACCTATTTTGAATATTGGAGTATATTTCCAATATAGATCTATATGAAAATGGGTCATCATGGACTCATAATTACACTCAATTGTAACGTTAATAATAACTAAATGTATTTTAATTGTAATCAAACACGTAACATACAATTGGCAAGTTAGAAAATATTTTGATTACACTCACAAATCACACACAATCCACTCATGACGTAGTTAAACTACAATTATATGACTCGAATATGTTTAAATTGTACTGTCAACGAATAATATTACAAATGGCACTGAGGACAATTTCATAATACAGTGATCAAAGTATTACATTCTACATAAATCGTCGATAGCCTTATGTAGTACACGATCTGTAATATTCAGATTGCTTCGTAATTTCAGAAAGATAATAATTCATTTTCGTATTTAAGTCGGCTATTTCTTTTTCTAGAACGTTTAATTGTTCGTTGTGATCATTGTAAAGTTCCTCCATATTGGCTAGAAGCTTAAGTTGCATTTGTGTGTCGCTGGCGAGTTTAGTGGCGCGATTAAGTAATAACTGAGCGCGTTCTCTAGAATTTGATGTTTGATTGGCTCTTTCAGCAAGAGACATATTTGTTTGTTTAAAATCTTGACGCAGTTGCCTCGCTTTCTGCTCTGCACCTTCAGCTCGATCTACCACATCATTTGCTTCTTGTTTTACCTGTTCTGCGTCACTTTCAATCTTTAATATATTTTTTTGTAAATCTGAGAGACGTGTTCGAAGACTCTCTACCTCATCCATTGTTTCATTAGCTTTCTTTTGAGCTTGTTCAGTTTCTAATGCTATCGGGAGTAAGTCACTGTTTGCTGCCTTAATATCATCATTAGCTTTTTCTATTGCATTTACTGCCGCATCTTGCGCCGCCTGTGCTTCATCAAGAGCTCCTAAAACTTTATTTGCCATTTCTAAAGTTAAATTGGCTTCTTTACTTACTATGGTTGCGTTTAATTTTAATGCCTTAGCTCTATCTAGATCTGGTTTTGTTTCAGTAATTATATTTTCAATATTTGTTAACTGTGACACCGTAGAATTTATACGTTGTGATAACTCTGTTATTTCTGTAGGTTCTATTCGTATAGATAAATTAAGTATATCGTTAGCTAGAGTTCTCACGTCAGTTGGTGTACTTGAAGTATTAGATAAAAATTCTTTTAATTCAGAAGTGAGCTCCTGACTCTCATTTGTTACACGTTCCGCTGAAGATTTAAAATCATATGCATTATCAAATAAATCCTTTGCTTTCGACTTGACTGCGACAGTTTCTTGTTTAACCTGGGTTATACTTCTGAATAAATCTTCAGCTGTTAATTCATGATCTTTAATTCGATGTTCGGTTTTATTTGCAAAGTCTAAGGCCTGTTCGGCTTTGGTAATAGCGCCCTGATCACAAGATATTCCTCCACATTTTCCACAACCTGCACCACCGCATATATCACAAGAATCGCTGTCTTGGCCGCACATTTTTTCATTTATTTTTGGTATTTCTAATTCTAAATCGGATAGCTGTTGTTGTAAGTCATTTAATTTTCGATCGTTGTCATTTTGGGTATTATTAAAGTTATCATATTGCATTTCAATAAGTCTGTCTGTATTTTTGATCTGTCTATCTGTACTAGCAATAATTGTCTGTACACTTTCAGCCTCGTCTGCGGCTTTTAGAGCTCTTTCTTTAGCTTCGCGCGTTAAGTTTAATGCTCCTTCTAAGTTGGCTTCTTGAAGCTTTGTTGCATTATTACCCAATTCAAGTGTTTTTGTTTTTAAATTATCAATATTGGCTCGAAGTCCATCTAGAGTTACATTTCCCAAATTAATTTTAGAGGTAATGGCATTGAGATTTTCGTTACTTTCTTTGACTTTCTTTTCGGCTTCGTTCAATTGACTCTGTAATTCACTTATACTTGAAATGAGTTCTTTTACTGTTGTTTGTCCAAGCTTTGCACTTTGGAGTGTACTTTCAACTTCTGTTAATTTTTTTGTCATTTCTTCAAAATCTCTAGTGTAAGCTCCAGTCGCTCCAACAACTTTAATTTTACTTGCATTTCCTATAGCGTATTCTGTTTGAGTACGAAGATTACCAATAAGAAGATCCCAATTATTAAAACATTCACCACAGGCATAGCATTCAGGAGCTTCACCAAGGTAGCCTCTAGCACACATATCGCAGTTATACCCTCCAATGCCCGGTTTACAAATACATGAACCATTCTCTCGCATGCATTGTTGTGATATAGAACCATGTGCATCACATTCACATTCATAACATTTGATATTTGGATCACCCCAATGGTTTTCATGGCATTGATCGCATTGTCTACCGCCATATCCACGTTTACAGTCACATTTGCCGATGTAGGGGTTACATTGGGGTGACAAAGAACCAATAGGATCACATTCGCAAGGATCACACCCTGTACCTAGCGCTATTCTCCAATGATTTTCAGTACACTGATCGCAATTTATACCCATTACATTATTATAACATGGACACTGTCCAGTGACTCCATCACAGTTACCTTTAGTAAAGTTGGTTCCTAATTCAGAACAATTACATTTATAGCAGGCCTTTTCAATGGCATCCCCGTAAAAACCTTCTTCACAAATTTCACAGTGATCGCCAGCCGTATTATGCAAACACTGTAAGCATTGACCTGTATAAGGATCACAATTTCCTGGCTTTGTGATATCTATGTTTTCATTGCAATCACATTTCACGCAAGTTCCTTTAATAGGGTCACCATAATAGTTATCAGCACATACATCACAAAGTGGTCCCGCATATCCTTCTTTGCAATCACAAACTACGTCTTTAGTCTCCGGATCTAATTCACAACGATCGGCGTGACTGCTCTTATTAGGATCGCCATAAACTCCTGGACACGGGCAAAGTCTACATGGTATATCGACTCCTAAACGTGGATCTCCATAATAACCTTCTATACATCTCTCACAACGATGACCTTCAGTATAATCGTTGCATTCTTTACATGCTCCCGTTTTATCATCACACTCTATTGCATGGCCGTTACAGTCACATTGCTGACAATTGGGAAAGTTAAAGTAACCAGGTTGACATAAATCACACGCTCGTCCGTAAGTGTTTGCTCTACATTTACATTGGCCACTTGTTGCGTCACAGAAATTATCAAGAGAGCCTATGCTGTTACAGTCACAACGTTTGCAGCCAAATTTGCTAAATCCGTATGTACCAGGAGCACAACGATCGCACCTTGTTCCAACAATATTTTCTACACACTGACAATGCCCAGTATAAGGATTACATTGATGGCTTTTTGAACCTGACGGATCTCATTGACAAGATTCTGCTCCTTTTCTAATGTAGAAACCTATACTAGCGTGGTACTTTTTACAGACTTCGGGTACATTATCCCTGTTTATATCATAATAATAAGAGTCACCACAGTTATAACGATCGAATTCTTCTCTCATTGCACTACCGTTGGCGAAAAACGGCAAGTCATCAACAGAAGGTATAAGAACGATAGAATCAATTAAGACGGATGCTCTTGTATTAGAAACATGTGGATTTTGCCGACCTAAGTAGATACGTATTTCGGTTTCTTTGTCTTTTTCCAAGCAAATAGGTGGCCGTACTAAAACACTGCGTTGATTTGCTGGAAGGCTGGTGTAAACTGTGTCATCTTCGGGACGTACATTGGCACAAGGTGAATCATAATCTATTGGCAACGGTCTTTTAACTAAAATTGTAGCTTCCTCCCAATTAGTGGATGATTGTGGTTCGTATCTGATTAACACATTGTAATTCATACTGGTTTTTAAATTATTGACAACAAAGACTAAAGTGCTACTTTCTGGGATTTTCATAAAACCTGGTCCAGTCCAAGTTTCTTTTCTACCATCAGGATAATTTTCTCTTATAACGACATGACACAGTTGACTTTGAATGGCATTATCATCTATCTGAGAATCACATAAACTTAATTCTGCTTCATATACAATTGAATCAAGAGCACCAACGAAGAAATTTTGTATTGGTTGATCACAGCGGCGTCCCGTTACATTTGGACGACACTTGCACTGCCCTGTAATCACATCACAATCTCTATCTAATGAACCACCAAGATCACAGTCACACGGTGAGCAGCCGTCGTCACTATCAGACAAACCATAAAACTCTGGAAGACATTGATCACAATTCCGACCCGTTACGTGCCGCTTACAGAAACAAATTCCAGTTGCAGGATCGCATCCTCTTTCATTAATGGTTCCTAATCTATCACATGTACAGGATTCGCAGCCATCAATATTTTTGGGATCGAAATTCCAGAACCCGTCTTTGCACCTGTCACACCTCGGTCCGTCAACATTAAGCTTACAAAGACAACGCCCAGCAGTTTTATTATTGGCTAAGTCAGTTTCTTCATCGCATAAGACCTCTTTATCTGTTGTTCCTTCAGGATCACAGTCACATGGTTTACAAATGTCTGGACTTTGTATGTCTAAGCTAGGGTCTCTGAAAAATGTAGGTTTGCATCGCTCACAATTAACGCCCATAGTATTATGTTGACAATTATCGCATACTCCACCACTTGCTTTGCCGGTTTTATTGTAGACTGCAGGATCAAAATGACAAGTAGTTGCGTGATTATTACATGTACATCTTTTACAAGCATTAGAAGTCTTTCCTACGGCCGGTTGCCATGGAAAATCATTGTAGAAATCTTCACAGTATTCACAGTTCAATCCTCGAGTATTGTGTGTGCATTCGCAACGTCCATGAACCATGTTGTTCTTCGACTCGACCCCGGGCATCGGTAGACACCGCGAAGCATGGCCGTAACAAGAGCAAGATCCGCGGACGGTCATTTCATACAAGGCATAATAATATTTTTCTTGAATTTCGGCTCTGTTGTCTAACAGATCGTCGCCCAGAGTATGAAGCTTGGTGAAATTTATTCTAAGATTAGTCATACGTAGTAAGTTCTGGACTTCTTCTGAATAAGGGTTGGTAACGTGTATGTTAGGTGGTAAAACTCTGAATATAACATCACCCTCTGTGGATGGTGCAACTAACGAATACTTTGATTCGCACACTACTTCTGTCAGACTTTGCTGTGAATGTTTTGGTACTGAAGGAAAAGCTTCGTCACAATTATGAGCAAAATAACGATAAACACGCCAAGTTTTTCCAAAATCAAACGACCGCTCCACTAACATAGCTGCAGGACGAAACGTCTTAAACTTCAATATCAAGTGCGTCAAGTGAAACTCTGCTTCCATATTCAACTGAATCGTAACATTTTCTTTACCATTTTCTGATTGCCACCAGGATTTAATTCTAGTTCCAGGATAAAACTTGTATATGATGTTTTGAATCCGATGATTGAGAGTTGGATTGTTAATGGTACTGTTTGTCGAATCGCACCAAAAACACTTCTTTCGTTCTTCCAAATGAGACACAATACAATAACGTTCGCGTCCACTGCTGCCACATGTTGACGATGCGAAGAGACGAGACTCGCGGCCAATGAGTAGGTTGCCGGTGGCTGGATAGCACGAGCTAAGTTCGCAGGCCCGGTCCAGCAATCGGGAATCGGCACGAAGGCGATCGCGTTCCCTGTTGTAGACGGCGAGGCCGCGGGCGATAAGCGCAACGAAAATAAACAATGCGGCGCGTCGAGCCATGGCGCGGTGTCGGCTCTGTGCGCGCCGCTCTCTGCACTGGTGGCTGCCGCGCGCCGCACTCTCGCGCCGTCCTGTAGCTCCGCCTCCCTCGACCCGCTTCTCCGATCTCCAGAGCCAGATTCCATTGTTACGACAACTAATTAACGAAACTTTGAGGAACTTCGTAAACTTTTGTTTACAAATATAACTTATAATGTATTATTTTAAGTGGTAATAAATGCTACTTATTGCTGAAAACTTACCTACTAAGAAAGTAATTGAGTCAATACAAAAATCCAAAAGCGATCCAGTTACATTACCGTTTCATTATTCAAAATAAAAAGCTAAATTTAAACTAAGTACAAAAAGAAACATTTAGTGTGTTTAATATTCGAATTAAAAACTTTATTTTGTTTGTGTAAAAATATATTTTTGTTTATCAAAATACACATATAATTTCGTTACAAATAATGTAGGTTCTGTGCGAAATAATTCAATCATTTGTCTTAAAATTGCCATTTATGATAAACAAATATATATGTAAGTATGTAATAAATCAAGTTTTACAATCAAATAGTTTAAAAATGTAGTTCAGCAATAATAGCTCGATTTTAAGTCTTTTTAAATGGCATCCGAATACGGCACTGGATGAGGCGACGACCGCTCCCGCCCGCGCGCCCGCTCGTGCCGTTCTCCGAAACAGGCGCTAGGCAACAGAAATAACAGCGCATTTCGGGATGCGCTTTATGTTTTGGTCACTATTACGACACAGAGGGCTTTTACATTTCTTCGCAACTCACCGTCAAGGCACTATAAAGTACATAATGCCAAGTCTATGAAAACACGACGCATTCCTCATCAATACAGCGTTGAGAACAAACAAAGAGGTGCAACTTTCACTGAAGCGCAGTCGCATTAGAACAGTTGGACTTCATTAATTATCAATATATTACTGATGGCATTGTTGTAAGTTGGCGGCGTGATGACGCCGTAGTGGCAGCGGTCAGTTTGATACACAAATCGCCAGGCGTCGTCCTCCTTCCGCTCCGCACATCCGTCACTGATAAAACATTCGCGATCCATCAACACAGACCACCGCCGAATAGCCGCGATGAACACGAGGCACACAACAACAAAAAATCTATTCTGCCATTAGGCAGTTGCCAGCGAAACGTTTAAAATGAAAACAACAAGTGTTGTGTCCAAAGCTCGACGAGTTACTTACATATCAAATCACGTGATAAAGTAAAGGTTACTGAAGGCGTAGGGTGTGATTTCGTTTAGAGGCCGGTTGGAAAGTATGTCAATTTCACTCATGTTATGCCTTTTCTAGCATACTTCCGTGTACAGCAAAAATTAATCAATGTCAACTTCAAGCGCTCTTGAAAGTTACAATTGGAAATGCTTTGGTATTCATGAGTTGTGGTGTTTTTAAAAAAATATTGAATAAAAATATTTATTTATACACAACGTGTAGGTACATTTCAAAAGGGGTCGATGGGGACCGATGAAGCGTAGTTTCGCTTCATCGGTCTGAGGTATGTGCCTGAGCTGAGCGATGGTTGAAACAAAGGGACAAAATCCAGTCAAACTAAGGGTAAAATAAAGTTCACCGACTTTATTCATTCACGAGTACCGGTACGCGGGACATATTTTACTTTACCATTTATTTTTAAGGTAATATTTTTTATACATAAGTAAGCAATTAGGTTGGTTTAGTTGAAAGAAGTACATGTAATTATTGAGCGATGTTAATCAATGTAAAATAGACGATAGGGTTTTGCCACAATCGTCACAGATAAAAATCCTTAGTCTCTGCTCAACCCTATAAGAAATAGGCGTGAAATATATGGCTTTATAGAAGAGTTATATAGAAGAGTAGGTAAGTATATATTATAATAACAGACAAACAAAAAGAAGACTAATATGGCATTTTGCTAACGAAACGAGACCTTATTTGGACAAATGTGTTAAGGGTCTAAAATGTCAGGACATCTATAAAACCACCGCTGCTCGCTTTAGTATTTTCTTTACTAAGTCTCTATAAAAAACCAACAAATACACTTAGAATGAGGATTAAACTCAGGATAGCAGGTATATATGTATATCAGGTATAATACACAGTACAAATACGATTAGTTCTAAACGCTTTAATATTAAAATAATTTAACAGTTTAGTAGTGAAATGTTACAGATAATAAAATTATAATGTAATTATTCTATCTTAAAATGTAGTATCTTTACTAATATACCTCCGATGTTTAGTTCTATACAAAGAAGCAACGTCGATAGAAGCGTCGCTTTTTAAATTTAGAGGCCTCTGGAACTACAATAGATAACTTGGTACAATTTCAACAGTTCCCCGATAACCCTTTATCAGAGTCGTATAAACTAGAACTAACATTAAAGTTAAGTGGCTCAATTAAAAAAAAATATTAAAGCAGAATAGATCTTTTATCTATGGTCATTATTATTAGTCTATCTTAGTCCACTGCTGAACATATGTAGGTACATATATGCGTCCTGTAATGATCGCCATCGCGACCTGTCCTCGGCTTGCCGCATCTACCTCTTGTCTGCAGACTTTCAGGACCGTTAATACAGGACCGCTTAGTTGCTGGGCAGATGACTTTATATCATAAATTAGACCATAGATCATAAATTGTAATATCTATTACTAACACATACATTTAACACTTCTCTGTACTGGCTAACTTCTAATTGCTAGTCAAGTCTCCGCGCGTTAAACCTAACCGTATGAAATATTGTTAAAGCCCACAAACAATTTAAACAAAGTAAAATATATTACGTTTAAAATATTTGAATACAATAATCTTAGTGGTTCTGTGAATGAACGCTTTCGCATCGATAAGGGTTCATTCTCAAAAGGCGGTTATGGTGTCAAAGTTCAGGGCAGATAACGACCTCGCCACCGATCCGGCTACACATATCGTTCCCGGCTTAGTGGGTAACGCTCATTTGGAAATAACAAAAACATGTTTGTTTGTTACCAACTGGCACGTATATCGACTTGCACAGTGGACTACACTCCCTGGTCATTCATGAAACAAAACATAACAATGCGCCTATATTTCCCTTAAGTGGTATAGAAGTGTGAAATCCCACTTATCACCAATTGCTATATACATATGTATGTCTTTTGTATAGATGGATGAACCTATTGCCATGATGCTTCATGAAAGTAGACAATATATTAACTAAGATACACATAAACAAGTATTATTACCTATATAATGAATCGGTTAACATTTTAGGTTAAAGTTCCAAAAAATATGCATTTAATCACGTGAATACATTGATGTAAAAAGTAATCTTACTAAATATAGTTAATATTTATTAGTACAGAAAATACAGATCGTTCAATGTCATTAGTATATCGTATAGGTAGGTAGGTACATACATACATATTTACATAAAACTAATTTACGATAGTCTTCAGTCGATCAGGAATTTCAAATAAAATTGGAAGTATCGCCTAATTACCGAAATATGGCGCATTTAGAACGGTACAATAATGTAGGCGAAGACACCAATATGCCGACAAATGTAACGAATTTCTAGAAACATCTGTAAACAAAGCGTAATAACCAAATTCAATTGGGAAGTGTTCGTTTTGAACATTTCTCTCCTGAAATATTTAAGTGGCGGTGTACATCTACGCGCTATCTTTATAGGCAGCTGACTAATTTTGGATATCGTATAGTAGGAAGTATGAATCTTTGGTCAGTGAACTCGACTTATCTAGATAACTTGCACGGTTTCATCCTGTAAGCTTGCGCCACACAACGAGCTCGAACGTCGTGCTGTGGGACTTGGCATGACGTAAATAAGTAATTATATACGATTACATCATGAAGCGCGCTTTGTAACAAAAAACAAGGAGGGTATTGCTTATTATAATGTCAAATGTGAAAAAAGCTCTCACTGATTAGTTTTACATGAGAAACGTATCTATCCAGAAGTGTTATTACATTTTGCGTAATATCGACACGATGGTTTCAGCTAATTATGATGCAGGGTGCCGTAACCAATTAGAGATTGACTGGTACTTTTAGTGAATTCTCAGGCCGAAACGTTAGGTACTTTTCCATGTTATTCATATCATTGCAGATACTTTATCCGTCAATTGTAAGAGTTTTATAAAAACTGTTGTACATGTGAGCTTATGAAATGTTCTAAATATATTTGCACACACAGACTTGCAATATACATATTATATTCGTAACTAATTAAAAATGCAATTATTATTTGATTCTACGCATAGGTATCTATGGTCCTAATTTAAGAAATTCGATCTTGAAAGAGTAAATCAAAACAGAATACATAATTATTATAAGAAGCTATATATTTCAATGCGAATTCTTGAAAGTACAAAAAAGATACGAAACTAAAGGCAACCTAATCCCAAACAAAAGGAGAGCCCATCAAATCAAGGCTACATGTGTCAGCCACGTGCGCCAAGCGGAGCGCATAACGTTCCTGTCGGCGGTCATTAGGCAGAACAATTCGTTAAACAATAAGGTTCCATTCAAATAGACTGGCTCGGT
This sequence comes from Parelbella polyzona, assembly GCA_018244815.1. NCBI lineage: Eukaryota > Metazoa > Arthropoda > Insecta > Lepidoptera > Hesperiidae > Parelbella > Parelbella polyzona. The sequence continues at coordinate 1,359 of DWMF01000266.1, read as the reverse complement.
GAGCAGAGCAGTTTCTGATTGCATATAAAATAATACTTTAGCACATTAAAATAAAGCCTATTTTTACATATCAATAATCTTGCGGTTAGAGAATCTTCGAGCGCCATCACGAAAGAATTAAAATGTAAAAGTAGACTATTTAAATGAGTAAAAGTCCTATTTTAAGCACGATCAAAATCTTCTCTGCTCTCCGAATAAGTCTACTTGGTAGGTCATTTAACAGTGTTTACTTTGAACAAGCGAACGCCAAAGCAAAATCTACATTATCTTGTCTAAGTAACATGATACCCATACCTTATACCTATATAAGTACTATCTAACATGGGCTATTATGAATGAACAGTATTATTTTATAACCAGGTGATGCTCAGAATGATTTTTAAAACAGATATGATTAATAATAATAATAATCCCATTTGTCATTCCACTGTTGGAATATGGGTCTCCTCTCAAATTGAGAGGGTTAAAGCCATAGTCTGCCACGCTGGCCAAGTGCGGGTTGGCAGACTTCACACATCTTACAATATTTTTTTGTTGTAAATTCTAAAGTGTACAGGTTTCCTCACGTTGTATTCCTTTACCGTTAGAAAGTTATATTTAAACTTAAAACGCCCTTTTTGTAATGAGGTGTGCGCCATGGATTTGATCCTAGCACCCCTGAAGTGAGAAGCTGAATTCTGAACCACTAGGCTATACTGCTTGTAATATATATTTGCTCGCCAACTTAAACAAAACAACAAACATAATTAATGCAGAAGAACCACGTCATGTAGGGATAGAAATATTTGGTACTCGGTGCTCGCTAACTAGCGCGCAAAAAACCTGGCGTGATGATAATATAATAATAAAACAACATAAATGATCATGCCTCTGAACATTTTTGCACAGAATACAAAATTTTATATAATTACCAAGTTTTTTTACTGAATAAACGGTACATGCCATCCATGTCTCCTCAAACAATGCTGAGTTTTGAAATAATTGCTATAAAAGTGCTTTGTGATTATTTAAAAGTGTTAATAACTCAATTTTTAAGTCGAAGATCTTACAGTCTGTACAAATTATTATTTTTTTATGGGCCATCTATGAAATTAAGCTATTACTAAATGACTTTTTTACGGTAAAGGCATAGATGAACAGCGCCACCTACTAAATTAAAATTAAATTTCAATGTTTCCGGTAGATGTCGCTATGTACTATGACATGAACTATGTATGTACATGTTAGCTTCGACATTTGCTAGAATCAAATTAACTTTCATTGTTCAAGATAGATGTCACTACAAACAACGAAATAAATTTTGAATAAAATTAATACTTACCCTAAAAACATGACTTAGGGGTCAACATAAATTTTTAC
>DWMF01000265.1:0-16258 GCA_018244815.1 Parelbella polyzona | reverse complement strand
TAGAGTGTATTTTATACTGGCATGGCATGGCATGGCATACAACAAGGTAAAATGTACTTTCTGTACAGATATTAAAGTTTATTTTAAAGTGATTATAGGGGTAACTATGACCGTTTTGTCTTATTACAAAACTTTCAGTTCATGAAGTGGAGCAAGTCATGTAATTGCAAAACTTTACAACTATGCATTGGTGCAACAGTAAACACTAGAATGTACGTAATTATCTCAAACGTTTTGAGTTAATGTTTTTGTTCCGTAACTGGGAATACACTTCTATGTCAATAAATAAAGTCCTAACATTAAGTAGTCGACTACGTACTTCATATTTATAGCTTTACATCAAGAAAACAGAAATTAAAGATTCTAATGGTTTGAATGTCATGTTTATATCATAATATGGAGTACATGACTTTTTAATCACCTACTTACATACAAAAACCAGTCCGTTTAATATAATAATTCTTATAGTTATAACAATAGCTATTTGTTTAATATACAAATAAATACTGTTGTAAGATATTAAAACACTAAATATTATTTAGTGTTACATTTTACTAGTGTAATAACTGCCATCTATGGAGTAACAGTGTTACCATTGCGGTTAAAGAATTTGTAAAATGATACTAGTTTTACCCATAAATTATAGATGGCTCAAAACATGTTAGAAAAAGTAATGAAGGTTTCATAGCATTACAATGTTTTCAATAAACAGAGGGGTTCCATTATTGTGCTCTAAATTATTAGAATCACTATTTTTGACATTTTTGTGTGTATTACTATTTTCAAAAACAAATAGGGGAACTACCAACGGAAAAATAATTGCTTGTAATATTGCTTGTGTTTCCAGTTTTGATAGCTTATGATAAAATATTTTTAAACTTTTGTTCTCCTATTATTTCATTTATTCTTAGGTAGTTATGTATATCAACAGCATAAACAATGTCAGAGCGTAAGTTTTAATAGACACAAGAATACAAGTTGCGAAAACTTTTTTACCAAATATTTATTACGGTTTTATTTACCCAATATACCTAATATTTGGCATTAAAACACTTGTATTCGAAGTCTTGGCGAAACTGTGCAAAAATATATATGTACGGAACAATTTATACTGTACCGAAAAGTACTTGTTACCGCAGGAACTTTTAGAATTATTTTGTTTTTGCTTACCCCTATCATTAAGTAGACAGACAATAGCTATATTAAGTTACCACGATGTGTTAATAAAATATTAATATCTATTAGCGCCTTTAACATAATCTGTTTTATTGTCATGGAACTATTGTGTCTTGGACAATTGTTTAATTCGCTATGTATCCAGTAGATGGCAGTTAACCTAATAAACATGAACTCAGGTACGGTAAATTTATTTCTCATGTAATGCGAATAGTGTTTGATTCGTTTACTGTCTAGAATCAGATACTTATTGGAATTATTTGACACTTATGTAAGAGCAATGATATTTTTAAAAATCTATATAAAAAATAAATCTATATAGCCGCTGGTGCAGACGTGTTCTGGAGTGGAGACCGCGACTTGGCAAACGTAGTGTAGGACGCCCTCCAGCTAGATGGAGTGACGATATACGCAAAGTGGCTGGCAGTGGTTGGATGCTGAAGATCGAGCTCAGCAGCGTGCCATTGGAGAGGCCTATGTCCAGCAGTGGACGGAAGTAAGCTGATAATGATGATGATGATGATGATGATGATGATGATGATGATGATGATGATATAAAAAGAGACATAGTAGTAAAATTATTTTAAACATAAACACAACAAAAACAGCACAATAGTGATGATTGAACTTTAAATTAAAATCGATATATTTGCATCTCATTATACCTAGTATGTAACATGAGATGCCCCTAAAAAAGTATTATGAAAGTACCATCACCTATCACTGGAAGTATAATTTCTTGATTTTTGGTAACGTTATACAGAGCAGCCACAAATTATGTAATTATGACATTCCGAGTATTACTTGTCAAAAAAAATTAGACAAAATTTTGACTTGTTAAAAAAAAATTCGAACTTTTACGCAGCTGTGATATGTACCTACTACATATTTAAAAATTAAATATAACATAATTATGAACAGTAATCACTTGACCTTCAAAGTTTTAACTTCTAAGTTAGGTGTGAAATAATGATCCATACAAACATTACAAATACCTATCTACATTTGTGATCATTGTTACTAGAACCAGATTCAATGCAAAATCGACACAAGAATCGTCTAGCATCAAGTTTATTCATAATTAGATACTTAGAAGTACTTAATACTTTAGTTGTTGAACTATTTATACCCATACAATGTTCTCTTATATGCTACGATGAAAGCAAGAACGTAATAGCTACAGAGTAACATTCTTTAACTAGCCTCGTTTTCAGTAGATGAGATTAGCAGATGTTACGGCAACAAATTAATATAAATTGTTTTGTTACGATTTAGAAAATTCAAAACATTGCTACTAACAAGATATTATCCAACCATTAGAAACATATCCATTTAATATTTGGGCTAAGTAGATTATATTTAATGGTCTTAAAATATGTATAAATATGTTTAGAGTGTTTACGTATTATGCACAATCCGATATTCGTATCAAGCACCCTTCCGATGTTCCGGTACTCAAAATGAACAGAGAATTTGTGATTAGGTCGTATTGTGTCGTACCTATTCATACGTAAGATTAAGTACTCGTGAGGTTACAATTGACTGTCAACTTTAAAATAAAAAATTATTGAACATTGTCGAAACTTCAAGTTATTTTTTTTTTCTAGTTCGTTTTTCTCTTGGTCTTGAAGACGGCGTGATTCGAAAAGTTTTATATTTACTTATATACTTGCTAACTATAATAACACTAAACAAGAAGGACTAGTGTGTCACATTTATTACTGAATTGGATCGGATAATATGCAAGGCCTCTTAATACGGAAATACGCGTAGACGTTATCTTGATTATCAAAAAATTTAAAAGCCGGACCGTTATGCTCTAATACACTACTCACATAATGTAAATTAGATTTATTTATAACAAACTTAAAATAATAAATAATTACTTAAAGTAATAAATTGTGGTCGTCGTATAATAATGTCTTCTTAGATAAATAAAAAAGGGTTAATTTTTATAACAAAAGGTTTTTTCTAAAGTATTTATTGAGGATTTATATCTACCAAAATAGTAATTACAGCGGCCATCTATTTTAAGTCAAAGATTAATTATTTTTCAGCCGCAATTTAATTATCTCCTTTCGAGGAATCCTTTTCTGAGTAGTCCCACAACTTTCGATCCCCCGCGGATCTCATCCAGCTGTCGCCACCTGCCTTTTTAAGGTCATTTGTCGAATGACGGAGACTGAAATATTTAGCACAGAAATATCTCAAAATATTCTACTGCTTAGAATAGTTTCTTACCCATATCTGGATGAGTTGTCGAAACAGTTTACAATGTCTTCAATCTTTAACCTTAAAAGTTAATTCGAAATGATCGCGATTCGACTTTTGTCGCTAATTGATAGTCAGGCTGTAGGCATTTAAGCTTTAATGCTTTCGAAAAACTGTACCAAACGTTGTATTAGATCGTGAATGTTATTTCAGAGCTAGAGCTCAGTGTAGTGCCGAAGATAACTGTCAATTACCGGTCAGAGATTTAATTGACGACCCCTCGAGTTGGCATTGATTATACCCAAAAGGTAACCAATTAGCTGGCAATCTATTAGAAAACGTAACATCTCGCCTATAATGTCCGAAGGGGTAGGCAAGGGAGTGTAATACACTCCAACATTCTACCTGTTACCTTTATGTTAAACCATGAAATAAGATTTAAACGTATTGCCATACACTGGATACTAAAAGATTCCTACTAGAAAATCTTAGTTGCAATAATCCTATAGCAGCCGACTGGGAAAATGGACCCAGAACCTCTCGAACTGTTAGTATTAGCTCTGTTAGAACACTTTTTAAATACATCCAAACACAGTCCAATTGAGGTTAAATAATATATGGGAATTATGTATGTACATAACTATAAGTTAAGTTTATTCTCACATCCAAGAAATCAGCAGACAAATGACCGCCATGTAAAATCTGTCTACTTCACATTCTGCCCATAAATCATATTTGTAGTGGCTTTCACTATAACTAGTTTCAACTTAGCTTTGATGTTCTACGAATGTAGGATTAAAGGATGCCCATCAAAAATTGCTATAGAGGCAGTAGATAACTTTGGAATATATACCAACTGTCAATAAGTACGTATATAATCACAGCAGAAAATCTTTTGGGTAAATAGTTGAAGGACAACGCGGTCATTATGTAAATAGAGTAGTTAGTATACCTACAAGTAGCAGTCATTCACGGAGAGCTGCAGCCGATGTTGAACATGACTATTGTCAGTTGCCTCCGTCAATATTAGTTGTTACTAAGACTGTTTGACGGTTCGTAGTAAGTAACAAGATGACAGGACGGTGTTAGCAAGATTAGTCCACTTAGTATGAGAACAGTTGGCGCTATTCGAAATTGGTCACAAACGGGCGTTGCTAATGAACACTGTTTATTTTTTACTGTTAGTCTAGTCAGTTTTAAAATTGTTTGTCAACAGTTGTAACTTGTAGATACATAGCTCTAGCTTGTAACATATGATTATAAGGAAATTGTAGGCGATTGTTCCTGACAAAGTTCATTGAACAGACCAGACACGAACCTCACGCTTCCTCATCGTTCATCTAATATTACCCATTCGATAAAGGTGAGGTTTAATCTGTCGAACGCGGTTGCAGCATACAATTATCCACGCAGGAGCGCATTGAATGAGGTAAAAGCAGAGCTAAGAGGACTTTCACTGGAACTTGCATGCTGCTAAAGTTATAGGGGCTGTGAATAAAATATTATAGAGTAATCGTATCAAAGATGAAGAACGTCATTAATTCTAATTTGTATGAAATTTTACTTCTCTATGTCGGTATTAAAAATGTTATGAAAGACATTCAATAAAATCAGATGATGCGAAATTCACTGTAATATTAATATCGAAATGATCCTATCGTTATGACTTTTTTAGGTATTACGTGTACATTAATTTGTTTCGAACTAGTAACGGTCAAGCGCTAGAGGGGCTTTCAAGTATTCTATACATTTATTTATTAATTATTACACATAATATGTCTGGCTTGTTGGTCGATTTGTTAGTAAACCTGGCTGTTGAGTCGGGGGATCGTGGGTTCCGTTCCTACCCGGGATAAATATTTGTGTAAGCAGCATCAGTATTTGTTCTATATTAGGGTGTAAAAATAGACTACAGCTATATAACTTTATAAGCTTTTTGGTTACCATAGCTATCAGAATAAAGCGAAGTAAGTTGCACCGATGTACCGTGCATTGGTAAGTCATGTGTTAAACACTGTTTTACTTTGTTTTTTAAGTATTAAGACTCAATGTACCTTTATATATAGTTGAATTATTAGTTTTAAGTGGATTTAAACACATTTTGTGATAAGTTGTCATGATACAAAACCTCATATTCAAAGAATTATCTTCATAAAAACATCATCTTCTTTACAGAACGAAACCCCTCTTTCAACAGGCATCTTTATCGAAAGCGCAATCGATTTTACTAAATAATGATGCACGTCAAACTGACAGACGTACGAGAATCACTTGATGTACACGCGGTGATACGACGATTGATTCGAATTCACTTTAATGGTATTGTTACACAACACTCAAATGTATTTTTCCACTGACTTCCTGAGTGGCTCTAACAAGAACGAACATAACTCACAAAATGTTAAACATAAAGCAATATTAAAAAGGTTCGTTTACTATGCCAAAGTGATGAAATCACTCGCCATAGGAATATTCATATTGTATTGTATTTGCTTAGTAAGTTATAAATATAAGATATTTTTGGTACGCTTATATCGTTCTAATGAGTCAGGTTTTGTCTAATAATAAGAAAGGTAGTGTTAGTCCTCCAAGTGTGGCTATGAAGATGTAACACGGGAATCATTTGGATGTCTATGATTTCCTCACGATGTTTCCATACACCTTTACAAATGATAAAATAAAAAACTCTTTTTTAAGTCAGTGGTACCTGTCAGGATTTGAAAGTCAAACTCTCAAAATGGGAGAATCCAAACTAAGCTACACGCATAAATAGAAACAGCCTGTATAACGATACACAAAGAAAGAAAATAAAAATATGTAGAGTTGTGTAACAGTACAGCTAGAATATATTCGCACGTTAAAATTAATTCTTATTTTAGTATCTATAAAGAATAGGAAATCTACTGAATACAATCACTAGATTTGCTACGTTATTGTTAATTGTTATATTAATACTCTTAGTTACTTTACAGTAATAAATTCAGAAAGTCGCGTCGAGGTAACTATAAATGACGGTGAAATATGTATTAATAAAGTATTTATATAAAGACGGAATCGGCAGTGTGAGACAGCCGAATGGAACAGCTATATTCTAGTAAAAGTGAATTTTCAGTCGTGAGTTTAATGTCAAAAGTCTTTTAAATAAAATCACGACTCACCACAGTCTCCTAGACTATGGGATTTACATGAAAAACATCTAAAGAAGCTATTGGTTTCAAAGGCGTTTATATAAGGAATAATGCTTTAAATAAGGCTGAGTTCACACGTATAATAAACATTATGCCAAGAACTATGACCAAACATGTTGTTCAGGCGTCATTAAAACAGATGTACTCATAAATGACCTCTCTGCATTTAAAAATAAGAACACCTGTCAATTTCTATATCGGGTATAGAGCAATGTATATTAATAAATTCAGATTTATGCATCATATTATGTGTGTATAATAAATACAAATTAATTAAAATTATATCATACACTATATTAACTCGAATTTAATTAATACAACCTGGATTCCGTTGTTTTACAAAATTACTTTTTGAGTTCATCTTTGTTGATTCATCAAGTGATTACTCAGTTAACTGCGTCTTTAGTCTATCAAGTTTGCGGACAAAGAGGTCCTGACTTTTTGGTCCTGGCTTTAAACTTTAAGTAGTAGCACGGAGTCTGGATTTGTGCCCGATGAATGTTAATAGATTTACCTTCTATTAAATGGGACATAAAATATAACTGGTAAAAAATGAAGGTACACTTCTCTGCTTACCACTTGGCGAAATGCAGACGTGATGGTATGAGTTCAGTACCGAGTTAGTTTCTTTTTTATAGGTACACAAAATACTTTTAAATTCAGGTGTGCTTTTATTGAATGTTTACATATGAGTGTATTACTGGTTTTACCGGATTTCATACAGAAACCAGTTTGTTCTAGTCCAATCCGGTTTAAAAACTATAGAGTAAAATTATTTAGTCTAGTTCTAACAGATTTGAATCGTTGTTTATGCTATGCCTCAATATTCATACGAGTATAATATGCCTATTATAATTATGGTCGCGGTAGGCCGACAACTTGATGAAAATTATGATAATTATTATCGATTACATTTATATAGTTTTGATTGTTTTATAAACAGAAAATACTATCGGGTGAAATGGTGAAATCAGAGGTGTATTTGCGTATATTATTCAGTACTATTTTAGTGGATACTAATTAATGAGCTTAGAATTACTCGCGTTTTGGTACTTAATTATTAATTAAATGTTAATAAGTTTTTAATTAATTATTAACTCTATGTAGTACCCGCTAGTTACAATTGCATAACACCCGCCAGGTGCGTAGCAAAGATATTTTTACTATTTAAAATATTTCATCTGAAGAACACGTCCGCTGAGTTGCTTCGGTGACTAATGGTTTCATAATTATCTTCACCGCGAAAATATTTGTAACTTAACTTTAACTTTCGTCGCGAGGCAATTTGCCAACAATAGACAATCACGCGTATATTACGGTATTATCTAAACTTCATTTAACTTTTGCTTTCGAACAAAATTATTCATTAAATTTTGGCTCCGTGGCTGTGGTCATTATGACACACAATTGGTGTAAGAAATGAAAGAAAATAAAGGATTTTTTCTTGTTACGCTTTGTACGTAGAGTAGAGTTGCATTTTGTTAACGGTTAAAATTTTGACTGCCTTAAGTTGTGCGTAAGGCATGACGAACTGCTCTAGATTTGGTGACATAGCGTAAGGACAGGTATTACGAGATACTTAGATGGTGGCGTTGGCTGAACATTTTGGGATGATTGACGTTTACCAGCTATTAAAATTCTTTATATGGTTATTTAAAAAGGGCATTTGAAACAGATGAGAATATTGTAATATTGCACCTGACTAGAAACAACATGTTTGAGGTTTGTTTAAACTCATACTCCAACTCTTCTCTTGGAAAAACAGTAAAACATATGGCCGGTTCATTTGTCACATGAAAATAACCTTAAAAATTTAAGTAAAAATCTTTTGAAACTCGACCTTCATCTAAAAGAATTAATTAGCATAAAATTAATTGGCGATAAAGTACTCTATCATCGTGTAAACGAGAGTAAATAAAATTCTTCCTCAATAAAGTTCTCCGCTTCTCAATGTACCTGTTACCGGACAGTCGTGTATTGTGTACCAGTTAATGAGAATTACGTAAGCTGTGTGGTATACTTTTTTCACTTAACAAATACCCATTACGAGTGTTATTGTTAACAACAGTAATGATGAAACCTGGCAGCAAAGTGCGATTTATGAGTTTCAACATCTGTATAACTGGAATTGTCGGTGCAGTTTCCGCTTTAATTTGGTTATAGTTTAGTGCATTGCCCCCTTGATTATATAGATGAAAATGAGAATGTTAACGACAATAAGAATGTTAATGAAAATGAGAATGTTAATGACAATAGCTGACAATAGCTGACAATAGCTCAGTTAAGTGAGGCACGTGTTCATTTATAGTTAATTAATTGTAATATTTAAACGAAAATTGATTATTAAAAGTAAACAGCCGTTTTACTTAGTATGCACAGGCTCCAAACTTTAATCTGTTAGGAAGCTTAAAGAATTCTGACTGAATTGAAACACAAAAGGTAATTTTGTTTGCTATCTCATTTAATGACGGTTACTTGATATTGCATGAATATAAAAATATTAAAAAAGTCAATGTACATTTATTATCAATACATTGAAGGTATATGAGCAAATCATTCTAGAGAACGATTGTTTTATTTATTATCCTGTTATAGCATAAAAATTTTGCAGTAAAATATATGTTAAGGAACACCGCACATTAAAGTTATTTTTAATGAATGATTTGTTCAGAAGCACTCGACGTAAGACACGAAGTGAGAGCGAAGGGAAGGTCAAATATAATAAATTCTGGTTGTCATGTTGAGCAGATTGCGGTCAATTAAACCGATGAGTGACACGTGTACTTACTACGAATGTAATTTAACAAAAGGTAAATGAAAACTTTCCATATCAGTAATTAGAGAGGATTGGAAATTTTTAGTGATAGATTTGTACTGCAAATAAGAAGATCTGGCTACATTTCGTTCCATTGTTGGGCATAAACCCTTCTTAAAATTATAAAGCCTATGGTTGTTTCAAAAGGACCGGCTCGAAGAGCAAAATAAATTTTAATCGTATTTAGAATAAAACTTTGGCACCTCTCAGTAAAACCTATTTTTACATTTAAATTGATTTATGGCAAGAGAATGCTCGAATAATTGTTATAAAACAATATATCATAGCCATATCAAAGGTCGATTTATTTATTTGAAAGGAACCTAAGTCATCTCGATACACGACAGCAATTTATTTCAGACACGTGTTAGGTGAACTTAGCGGTTAACTTATTTCTGATAAATTGAACGGCGTTATCTAACGATAACAACCGGGTCCGGCCGCTCCACGTAACTCGTGGAACACGGAAGCGCTGGTGAAAATGTGCCACCTGCAGTTACACCTTAACCGGTTGCTAGCAATAGCCAACAGTCGTTAAACCCTGGTTAGGGCGTTGGTGGAGTTCGACAACTTCCTTGAGATCGTTTGCCTACTAATTGGTACTTTAGCAAGCAAACTTTAGACCACCTGATATTGAGTTTCACAGTATAAAATGAATATTTGTGCTGCCAACTAAAACTTTCATGTAATTAAATTTCGGTTAATTAATGCTTAAGCAATTTTTAATCAGCAAACAAACTTTTGGCCAACTGATATTAATGATAAATGTGAGTTTTGCCTGATAGAACTTCTATCTAATTAAATTCTGTTTAAAATTAAGATGTGATTTTTTTCATGAACCTGTAAAACCTTTTCGGTCCTAGCCTGTTTGCGTAGCATCTTTTGAACCGGTACCAGTGGCTTTACACAGTCTATCTTCTTAGGGTCAGCGGCAATATGAGGGGCAAAGATTCTCAAGCAGACCGTGGACAGCAGTTACAGGATGTTGTAAATTTAACTCTATACGAACATATTAATGATATTTATAATTATTTTAAATTTAAGTACATAACGTTAATTGCTCTTGGATGTTCACAGCACTATACATTCTTTGACTGCCTAGTTGGTCGAGTGGTTGCAAGCGCGACTGCCGATCGGAAGGTCCTGTGTTTAAATCCCGGGTTGAGTAGTACTATTGGATTTTTCTAACTTAAAATTACTAATAGTAACTCGGAGTCTAGATCTGTGCCTGGTGTATGGCAATAGGTTCACCATGGGACTTAAACCTAACTGTTGAAACGTGGGAGTGTACAACACTTCTCAGCCTACCTCTCCGAGGATTACAGGCGTGACGTTACGTACGTAACATACTATACCTTCAATACATATTCAAGCATTTTTATTAAATTATTTTTTTAGTATTAGCGTGAAAATTAATGAGCGAATTATTTTTAATTTTACGCTAATGAAGTAAGGCTTCTTTATAGATTTTTTGTGATTTTCTCCTATTTCAGTCCAAAGAGAGTTTCTGGGAAATCTTAAATCTTATTCTTATTCTACATTCAGAATTGTGCTAATATCTTGGAAGTGAGATTGTTTCAACCGACACCGGTTATCCAAGCCCCCCCCCCAATTCATTTAACGTTCCGGTCAATGATGCTTTTGAATCAGCATTTTCAAATCAAAATCTATTCTTCATAAGACAAATTGTATAATTCAAAATTCTAAGTGAATATATTTATTACGATTAACATGCACAAATTTTACAATATAGAGACACCTAGTTCTGGTTTTGGATATACCTATTTTTAATATTAAGGATAGGGAACTTATGTAAACAATTGTGAGAGTAAACCATAATTAGTTTTAATGAATTAATTTTTGGAGACGCCTATGTCCAGCAGTGGAAGGAATAGGCTGATGATGATGATAATGAATTATTTCACGTTCATTGACAGATATAGCAAATCGTTGCAATCTTTTCTATCGTTCCACTTTTGAACACGTTAAGACTATTCGGCCATGCTGACCAAGTACCGGTTAGCAGATTTTACAGGGCCTAGAGAACCGTCTGGATAATTCAAATTGGCAAAATAAAATAATAAAAACACATAGTCCAATAGCAAAGGAAAAGTGACACTTTTGTTTGTTTTATAAACATTAATTGTGTACTATAATTGTAAATTGTAACAGCCTTTGAGAGAACATAACAGTACATCATCTACAATATACATTTTTTTTTATTTAAAAAGAGTTGTCCGGAATTTTGTATATAATATCTTGACTATTGCTATCAAGGTATAGTCAGTTATAGATATTTCAAAGAATCTGCCTTTAATATTATATTTATAACCCAAGGCCGCTTGCTATAGCATACTTCAACTATATATAAACACTAATAACTAGTTCCGTCGGCGCAACCACTTAAAACAATTTGTCATGATTAAAAATGCATTTTCCAACGTTTTTTTTTAACATCGGCCTAGTTTATTTTACGGTCGGATTAATCGTAGTAGCGATTATCTCGACTGTAAATCATGTAACATACAGATTGACTGTTGCACACTAACTCGCGACGACACTAAAGTCACTTAATACGGTACGTCGGTATTACTTAACGTTGACTGCGTACGACATCTTTTTACCGTAAGAAAAACTAAACATTCAGTTTGTTTAGCAAAGCGCTTTATTTTGTTCGATGATTTTAATCATGCTGTTATTTTCCCGAAAGTAGGTATAACTAGATGAGCGTTGTGTTATACGTCGCAAGGTCGCATATAAGCGGGGAGCGTATTGATATACGAGCATATAGGATGCAAATCCGAACTCCAAGCTACTACTAGTAAGTCAGAGAAACTCAAAGATATATCTGATCCGGGAATCGAATTCAGAACCTCACGTTGAACAGTCGCACCCGCATACAAGTGCGACTATGCACTCGCATATACTATGCAATGTATACATTAGCAATATGTCTAATCGTGACAGCAATTACGCGCAACAAGCTGCTTAGTTCGTCCAATTGTTATGTTCTCGCGAAAATATCACACGAGCGTGAACCAGAACGAACATTCGTGTGACAATCGCACAATAGCGTTGTCCGGAACGTCATAACGCCCTAGGCTATTTTTAAAGTAAATATTACGCTGATGTTTACGATTCAAGCCTGTGGCGCTCGCTATGATGACTGATTTTCACTTCGAAACCGTATAAATTTACGCGTTAAAAATAAAAATGCGGATTGAGAATCGATTATTGTTACATATGTAATTCATGTCTTTATAGTGTTTTCAGAACGCTTCAATAATTACATGTGTCAAAGGAACAATGAGCTGATTTAATTAATTATGAGAGTTTGCAAATCGAATTGGGTTATCAATTATTTAAAATATTTGATTAAATTGAAAGTAGTAATATACGACTGGGTGCAATATTTAATTGAAAACGTTACAGCGTATGTATACTCTGCAGTTCGCTTGAACGATACCAACCTCGAGTGATCGAAAATCGATAAATAAAACCAAAGTAAACATACGTCTATCGAGTAAAGTTTGATGGCTTCCGATGTCATCTCAGTATTGCATCTCGCACGACGCTACTAGCCGTACCCTATTTTAGGTTATTTCACGATACCACGCATCGTACAGAACCCAATAACCAAATCTAATAATTTACCAATCTATTTTGCTACGTATATCTTCGTATTTACGTTTTCACACGGATAAATATCTGAGATTTCGTTTACGAAAAAGTACACAAAATATATCAATTAGTACTTCTAGAGATGCAATAACTTGGTGATAGGGACATCTTTAATATGAAGGTATTGAAGAATATCTATTACTAATTACTCATTGCTCTCTCAGTTGTTGTAGTATAAATTTTAGTGATAATATTAACCGTCATACTATCTAACACCGTCACAAAACATTAGTTCCTGTGCGGTAAGATATTTGTGTACGTATATTTGTGTATACTTTCATGTATTTGACATCATCGTTGCAGTTCGCATAATAAAAATCATTCCGGTAGAACACAAAGGGAACGTAAAAGAACAAACATTACCTGATAACTCCCAATAAGGTAAGCGGCGTTGAGACGCAGCGTTTCATTGTTGCTGGTGTAAAAGACGATCTTCTTCTTGGGATTCTTCTCCAATTCCTCGTTGAGTTTATTGCAGAACTGGTATAAGTGGCACAAGTGGTAGGGCCCGAAGTCGTAGTAGAAGTTCTCGTAGACGATGTCATCTTCGATGTGGAAGTACTTGCTGTTCCGGGTGGGTTTCGGCTTGTAGCCTGCCTTCAGGGTCGCGAAGTACAATCTGTCTGAAAAATAAAAGAAATGGTAGTATCGTACGGTAACTAAGTAATACAGGGGTTAGATCCACTCTACTGTATAACCAAAAATTTTACTGGCAAAATGAGTCCTAAGGGGTGTCAGAAATGGGCAGACTAATTTAATGATCCAGATTTTCACGAATTAAAGGTTTTGTAACTACATACTTGTCTTGTAATGAAAGTTATAAAGCACGGACGCTACGTTTTATATATATATATATTGTTTTTAGTCCATACATTTAATGATAAGTAATATTTCTAGTATTCAATAAATATTCTGTGTAAGCGATGTATAAATAATAAAAATATAAAAAAATAGTCATACACACCTTCGCAAAATAACGTACGTTGTAACTAAACTTTCGTCAACCGGACGACGATATAGCCGTAGGTCACTTCCTAATTATCGTGTGATCGCAACCGTGTCACCTAATGAATTATTCTCATCAATCAGGAAGGTAAACAAAGCGCGACGGGTGCAGGGCATTCGGAAGTAAGTGCACTTGATTTTCTTGGAGAGGGGCGTCGTCGCGTGGACGAATGTTTAGTTATCTAGGGTTAAAGAACTAAGATCTCATCCAGCTAGAACGTAGCATTTAGTAAATTAAAATGTATGTATGAAAATATTTTGTAAAATTTTCATTTCGATTACGTACTCAAAAAATTCCACTAAGGTGCATAGATAAAAATAAACAAATGAAAGCGGGCAAAACTAATCAAATTAAGATAAAGGATATCAAACTGGAGACATATTTGTATCATGGAATAAATGGAATAGGCTGATAATTATATATCGAGAATCGTCATACAATATGGTTATGAATAGATGATTAAGTTAGTAATTTATGTTATTAATTAAGTACCTATTTAAAATTTCATTATCATCATCAGCCTACTCCCGTCCAAAAACAAAACGCCTAAAACTTGCCAATAATAATATAATCAGTGAAGCTTATTTCAATTATTTGTTTACTGAGCTCATTGATTTTCAAATAAAAATTCATCTCACGCCTGAGGTCGTGTGTCATTCATGAGAACAAAAACAAGTGACTTTTGCAGTCACACTAACAAGATAGCCATCAAGACTTTGTAAATAAGTACATATCCGTTTTTTTTAATCAACTTAATATTCTCACTAAGGGCAATAAGAAAAACACATGGCAAAAAACTTAGTTTTACACATACATGAATTTATAAACATCATTAAAAAATTAAAACTTCAAGCAGTTGCAACTTTTAAAAAGGAAACACCTATTGAAATTTTGCTAACTTCAAAGCAATTCATCTAAATCTTTTTTGTATGCACACTTTAGCCATGTTCACTGATACGAAAGGCCCTGTTGGTCAAGTCATTTCATTCATCTGTAACTCTGCTGAGCTTGCTGTTATAACTGTTGATTTCCACCCAGAAAACATTGTAGTAAGATGAGCACAAGAAATTATACTTTATCTGGATGTGATATTACCTATCGACATAGATATGTAATTAAAAATGTTGGACACTTGTTGACCAAACTGATCACCATAGTCCAGACTCATGCAGCGCCAGGATAACCCTATGACAATATTAACAATTGCTATGGGCCTCTCGCCCACAATACTGTTCTAAATTGCCAGAGTAATATTATATCTACATTTTTGTATTTGCCAGCATACCACAAGGTCTATAGTGGTCTACTGTGCAACCAAATGCTAACAAAATTGTAAGCTATGCATGGCAAACAAATATACTGAGTGTTGAATTTTTTAACACTTAAGAACTACAGCCCAAACTTAAGATCCCATTAGAAATCAAGAACCCCTCATTGGATAAATCCACCCCTGGACACATGTCTAGCATAGAAATAGAAATGTAATACACTTTGTACAACAGATATAATATGTGTGAACTTAGAAAACATAGGTAAATACCGATTGTAACATGATAACAAGATAAAATATGCTTACCCCCGCAGCAGAGAACGCAACAGCCCCAAATGCAACGGCCATGGTCGATGCAATCATGTGCAGGAGACAGAATATAAGACACACCACCAACTCCACTTGCAGCCACTTAAAGTTCGGAAAGTTCTCCACCACATGGCATGCATATAGCATGAACATAAACAATGTATACAACAGTCCCATTATTGCTACCAAGGTGAAGAAAACACCTTCATTATTTGAACGGAATACTGAAGATTGGATGCAGATGATGGAGAGCAGGGTAAGGTCCTGAAGAATAGAATGTAAAATTAGGCTATTACTACTTGCTGTAATTCAAATAACCGATTGATTTCCTACGGGCCAAGCATTAAATCGACCTTAGATAAGAACAGTTGTTGAGTGTTGGTGAATCTAAAGGTGTGATTGCTATGTCCGTTTAGTAAGGAAGATCAGCTTAGGCCACTTCACCATAATCCTACCTCAATATTATTTCTTCTAATTTTTGTATAAGATCATAAAAAATATTTTTTACTATCAGTTTCTGGTCACAATAGCACACAAGACAAGTAGTTATAGACAAACTGTTTAAATGAGTCCTCGCCTGTGCGGTACAGGGGCGTGGGGGT
>DWMF01000264.1:0-16262 GCA_018244815.1 Parelbella polyzona | reverse complement strand
GGTGACCGAGCTTGGCTCGGCATTATTTTGATTTTTTTTAGATACGAATTAGATGCGTAGATAAATGGCTCCCAATAATAGTTATACTAACAAAAGAAGGAACTTTAAAAAAATGGAGAAAATAATGGGACTGGAGACATCTGGTCTCGAACTGGGGTCTACTGATTTCGGGATTCGCCTGATTTGAGCAATTATAAAATTGTAGACGGTGGCGAAATTTATCTTCCTATCCTAATGATATTGTAGCAGTTTTTCGTGCCTGAAAACACGGCTAAAACGCATTTTCCAAAAATGAAACCTAGCTAGACCGATTTATCGCCCCCGAAACGCCTGGGTACTAAATTTAATGAAAATCGTTGGAGCCGTCACCGAGATTACGATTATATACATATATACAAGAATTGCTCGTTTAAAGGTATAGAGAGATTAATTGACCGGCTTTATACATTATCATTATGCTGGATACACCCTTTCACAATTCTTTTACAAATAGTAAAAGAATATATTTCGAAAATTTTGCATCTATTTTCTTAAATAAGGTACTGGTTTATTTTCATTAAAAGATAATTTTGAAGCTGCAATGAGATTGTAAATAAATTTTTCGACGTTTATAAACTTTAAAGAGGAATATGACCCATTGACTTGATACGACATACACGGTGACGACACGGGAGAAATTACGCAGAAATGTGATCTCCATAAAGGACTACGGTCATGTTGTAGCGCGCTGACTTAACGAAGCAGAGTGTACATCAAGCTTGATATATCAAGCGTATTAGGGTTTAATGTTTACATTGTATTATCGTGCGTGCGGTCAGTGCGAAGATAAAAAAATATTTTAGTGCAAAACGCTTAGCGATACGCCATGTAAAGTATAATTGCTAAATAAGGTTTTCATTTGTTTTATCTTGGCTATGATTTGGCACATCTCTCCTACTGCTGAGCGTGCGTCCCTTCGTTGTTACAACAATACTGAAACATTTTATATCGGACTGGAGCAGCGTGGTTTGTCATAAATGGATTGGTGGCTTTTAAAATCTCTTAAACATTTTTCGAAGTTATTGGTGTGTATCCGTAGACAAGCTTCACTTAAAATACGAATGTGCGTGTTCGAATATATTATAACCCACGAATATGCAAACGGGCGGAGCACTATTCTGTTGCCAAATTTCTTTATAATTTTCAAATTTTACATACTTAAAAAATAAATCTCGAGACGCATAACGAGTGACTGTCGACACAGATTGAAAACACACATTACATGCTCACACACATGCAAGCGCACAGACGCATACATATTTATATGTATACACACACACACACATGTTAAAATGCAGCAGATTCTTATGTTTTCCTGTGCATTTCCCATCAATACTTTACGACGTAGACAACAACAGGGTATTAACTCGTACATTTGCATTAGCAGCTAGAAGCTGACCCCTGTAATGCAAAGTGAATCGCTTGGAGCGTAGCTTTTCATGGCCTTCGGACTGAATTTATTATGGGGAGATAGGTTAATGATACGGCGTTGTTTACATCACAAGCTTCGTTTAACAACATCTACTTTTTCATCATCATCATCATCATCAGCCTACTTCCGGGCACTGCTGGACATAGGCCTCTCCAATGGCACGCCACTGACCTCGACTTTCAGCATTAGTAGTACGGACACCTAATATTTTTCAGCCGAGATCTGACTGCTATATTTTGATGATATTCTATTTTCTTGATTCCATCGTTATTGATACTGCCGCGAAGAGAAGAAACGATCATAGCACTCTGTGTAGTCTGCTAAGTACCTTTGGGCTTGTGCTTCTTTTGAAAATGTCTCGACGGTTGGCCTGAAATCCTCTGCTTCCAATGCATAGTGCATTTACAAACAAGATAATATCCAACTCGTGTATCGGATCTTTTTAAAAGTCCATAATTATTGATCACAAATCTTATTCGTTAAATCGTAAATATTTACTAATGTTCATTGATTCTATTGATTGATTTTTGAATTTAGTACACTTATTTTCATTTCTGTCTCATAGACGTGTTAAGTACACAGAAAACAGGAAGGTTCTAGAGGTGTAATTGTATGTATGCCGGTCGTTACTTTAATTCTATTTATTACGGGACAACATCGCCCACTTAATATCAACTAGCCTGTTTCCTTATTTGTTTTGCCTCCATAGCAATAGTGTTGTGAAAAATAAGATATTTACGGTATTAGCCGTAGAGCCATTACTACATAAATAGAGCTCGTCCCTTGTTATAGGTACTGACAGTAAGATTTATTACGCTCCTAAAATCTAACTCCTTTGCCAATTTGACACCGTTTGGGTGGAACTTTACATGAAAACCCCTGAATAATACGTCAGTTAGGTAACGCTCGGAATTAATTCTTAAGCTACCCTCAATAACATGCAAAACAAGTCTAAACGGCGCTCGTAGATCTAGTTTTGTTTCTATAGTCAAGGTAATTATAAGCTCGTGAACGGTAAACTTTTGCAACAATTAGTATTACAGAAATGAGAATGTATGTTTGTGTATATGCGTGCATGTGAGTATGCCAGTGTGTATGTATAGTATGTGTGCGTTGTGTGTGTTCGTTGGTGTGTGCGAGCTTGCATAGATGTGTGTGTGAGAGGGTGCGCGAGCGCTGTTCTAATACATACGAGTGTATACTACTAATTACTCGCTCTTCTTTTTTTTCTTTTAGACGTAGGTTTCATGTACCAAAATGCGTATCTTGGCTAGCTTAAGTTAGGAGCTACGCGAAGTACTGGGGTAGAATCCAAGATCGCAAATCCAACTCAAAGAAAATTTGTAACGAAAATATCCTAGTATCTACTTATGGGTATTAGCGTATTTACTTTCAGTTGAGTTTAGTAATTGTTAATAAAACTCTTAGTTACTTAGTATCGACTAGTAGACATACATACGTATGTATATATGTATCGACCAGGTGTCTTTTTACTCAACTAGTTTTTACACAATTCCTTTGTTAACTCAGTGAATTGTGTTATCAAACATACATTTTCGTTACAATGTTCAATTTTGAAGCGATTCGAACGGTTTTACTGCAAAATTAATACTTAAGCAGAGTAGTTCCATATTCAATAGGAATCATACATGGTTGTATCAAAACAAATCTCACATTAAATTAAGAATTATTGGTAAAAATTCCACGAAACCAATCTTCGAGCGTAGTATGCGTTGTAGTCGCGAGACAGTTGGTTTAATTGATGGTATCACCGCAAGAAATGTTTCGCTTTAAATTGGTTGGAGTGGGAATCGCTACTGACTGCAGCGTCATAATTACAACCATTTTGCACTTTTCCTAATCCCCCGGTAAATATCGTAGTGAATGTAGAATATTCGTTTTGTACTTCAGAGTATTTGGTTCGTCTAGACAGAAATGCATTATGCCTTTTGTCTGTTTCGGAGAGCTACAGGTGTCTTCAGTTTTAAATCAATTAGATCTATTTTAATATTTTAATGTGACTTTCTACCCAGCGAATAAGGAGATTATTGTAAAAGCTTTATAATTTAAAATCGTTATTATAATATCATCACGCCAGGGCCCTTACAGAGAGCACCGAGTACGAAATATCACTATGCTTACACATTTAACATAATATTATACTCGTATCGCACAAACTACATCTGCATCTACAAAGATGAACGTCGCTTTTTGAGACTTCTGACTCCCGAATCAGTTAGCGCATATTTGACTCATTTGGTCCTAGTAACAAATGATAATTAATCATCTTAAAATTATTGTCACATCTAAAGAAATATTCAACACTTCGAAGTCGTAGTACGATTTACATTACGAAATATGGCTTGTGTAAGTGCAGAAATATTACTTTCAAACATAACTCATTTACCCTAAATAGGATAAGTACCAAAGAGAAATCTTGAATTCCAAATATATTTTATGTAGATCCTTTGGAGTCTATGTAATATATTCCTAACATTAAATCGTCGTCATTCCCAGTCTCGGTTCAATTTTTATTATTAAAGAACAGACAGGAGATACTTATTCATAAGTGTTTCTGAAATGTCAACAGCGCAGTGCTTATAGGAAAACAAATTTAGACGTCCCGTCTATTTGTTGTTTACATCTTTGAAAAGAATCGCGTTGAGTTGAAACAAGAATATTTATTTTTTCACTTTATGGAATCTACTAGACTTCTAGAGCAACAAATATAAAAATTGATTAAACGCTAACAATGCTCTTTTGTTCGTGGTCACCCATGTCACTTTTAACAGTAATACAACTCTATACATCAACGTCATTATAGGCGTGTTAAAAGAACAAAATTAATATCTCATATATTAATAAAGCACGCTAAATATACTATATACCGCATATCCTTCCAAAATAAACAATAGATATTATGTTACAAAATGTTTCATGATAATTAGAACATTATAATTTTACAATTACTCCTCTGCATACCCCTTTGGGGATTACAGGCGTTATGTCACGTTTTTTTGATCATCAAAACCAACCTTATCGGTAAAACATCCGCAAACACTCATAAAGCGAATGCTATTGACGAATCAACAGGAGAAGTCGATACTTATCATATAGTAGTGCTTCTATTGTATGTAGAACCCTTAATAACCTTTTGTTTACCGTTCGGCTCTACTGTCATAAGAATTGCAGCCACTACAGGTGGGATCGCGGCCAAACACCAGCCTTTTTCTACATAACAAAACTTAGTTTCACAACTCAAAGGAACTCTTATAAATATATGTAGTTGATATGGAGGAGATTTAATTCTTCTATGAATAGTGCGTCGGACCAGAAAAGACGACGGTACCAAAGTGAAGGGGTAGAAAATACGGAGTATTTAAACCTCGAAAGCTTAGAGATTTTAACCTTAAGCTTTCTTTTTCGAGTGAAGAGTAAGAATTGAGACAGTAGGCTATTCACAGGCACATACAGTATACACAGGTCGTTATCCGTGAAGTTAGACCCGGGTTTTTTAGAGATTGCACGTTCTTGGAGTTTTCAACTGATCAACCTAAAACAATGGCTAGAACTTCAATTTTTCGTATTATACCCCGGGTGGAATTTACTCAACCCTTTTCCCGAAAACCCCCGCAGAGGGACTTCGAGCACAAGTCGATTTTTATTTTCGATACGCACGACCTTCGTCAAGTGTATCTCCCATACTACCGTTAGTTCAGCTAGGAATTTTACTTGTTTACATGACACTGATCTACAGAAGAAACATAAACGGTACACGACAGATCATTGTGGTACGCTAACCCTAATTGGGTCCATGTCCGAGCGACAACCGTCAACTAAGGCTTTAATGTGTCGCTCGGAGAGAAATCCGGCTGTCTAATTGCACAGTCTCAGAGAGTCTATAGTATAACACAGAGGGTTCGTGTACAAAGCTCAGTACAAAATACAGTTACGGCTTTTCTGTCATACGTCTCCGTGAACTGTACTCCTGAGTGTGTAAAATAGAAATAAAAATATCGGTTATGATCAACTTTACTAATAGCGATGGACGTAATCGCGATGGAATTCAGACTCCATGTGATCGCTTTTACAGAGGTTGATGAATATGGGCAATTATTTGGTCCAGTAGCTAAAAGTTGTTGTTTCTTTTTGTTCGACCGCTGGATACGGATCTTGTCCCAGCAATTTTCCGGCGCTAATTAGCGAAGACACAGAAGCTACCCGCTACCCCGATTTTCACAAGTTTCAGAACCATCTGGATGGTCCCTGCCAATGTTTAACAAGCGTTTGAAGTACCTCGTAATGTATGGAACGGTTATGAGTACCTATCTCTCGATAACAGTGATGGTCTAACTTGTAACTTATTATCATTGAGTTTTTCTATCTTCAAATTTACAATTAGAGTTAGTCTAGTCAGTATTTGTGGTCAGTGTATGTCAATGATATACGACTGTCAATGGATTTAATCCTATTCCTTAGTGAAACATATAACATAACTGATGAACTTTGGGAGTGTACTACTCTGCTCTGCCTACCTAATAGAGGCGTAATGTTACTTTATGTCACTAGCAATCATCTATTCAAGTGTTAACAGCACTGGGCCTTGTTTAGTTTTACAGATTGTTCACGATCTCTTGCCGCGTGACATTCACGAACGCCTCGCTATGAGACGGTATCAAGTTTTGTTCTCCCCACAGTCGCTGTACGAGTAGCACTTTGTATTAATTAAATACCTATAAGTCTCGTACAATTTCTCTTTAACCTCACTCGCTGCTATCCAAGCACACTCCAATCGCATGAAAAGAAATGTAACGTATATATAAAAGCCTAACTACAAAATAACTATAAGGTTTTATGCCGTAAGAAGAACACAGTGATGCCTTTTAAATGATTTTTCGCGCCGCTTCGCTCCTACCGGAGCTCGGTCAAAGGGTCGCTATTGTTAATTAAGACTTGAACGCAAAAGTTAATTAAGAAAGGTCTTTTCTATCTATCCGAAGAATAACCGTTTAGGCTTACGATGTAAATATTAAATGTCAAGTAGTAATGTAATTATCTAATTTATACATATTAATAGTAATATATATGGTAACAGTAAATAATAATATATATATTAACAGTATAGGTATTTAAAGAATCAAGATGCCAGACTTGAGCGTACGCCTTTGACGAAATGAAAATTTTGTTACCAAATCAGTTCGAATAGTTGACATTCAACGCATTTAGTTGAATAATATTATGGTACGTTATTGTATTTCAAACACAAATTAGTTAATATTATTTTTCTTTATTGTTTACCAAAGTTATAAAAAAGGACTGAATGCTTAATGGCGATATCTTAAACGATTAATAAAAAAATTTAATTAAATGGAAGGGTAATTTGAATGGGCAATTAAATTAGTCATAAATATCGTTGGACAAAAGCGTTTTTTTATATTACATACATTCTGCTCTGTATTTGATTCTTGTACGAATATTAGCAAATGCAAAAGACGATATCTAACGTGCGTCTCTGAAACCACATATAAAAAGTACAATACTTTGTATAGTAACACTTAATGCAGGTTACAATGTACAATTTTGTTGCCATCGAATGTTATGAAACCAATTAAACACGACTAAGTCACGTCAACAGATATTGAACTTGCGCTGTTTGCCTGACAAATGACACTGTATCGATGATAAAAACGTGTCACACGTTTTTATCTCGCTTATAATCTAATTGACTAAAAGTACAAGATACTTTGTTGTAAAAAGCTATACAAAGCCATTTTCTGCTGGATTTAGTTTAAATACGAGGAGAAATCAAAGAAATATAGTGTATATTTTATTCTAAACGTATACCGACTATTTTATATTGGAATAGAAGTAGAGAACTTTTAGTATTACTGATTATATTAAATTAGCTTCGAATTGTAAGCTTTTCGTACTAATACCCTGAAACAATAGGCCCTGAAAATCCAATGGGCTTTGTCGAACTTATTACCGTGTCCGCGCAATACTAGTTGGTATTATCATAAAGCTATTAAACTCGCGACACAAACTATAGCTTTGTCGCGTTCTTTCATCACTAATTCCGTAAATACTCACGTAATACTAAAGTCTCGAAGTTTAATGTTTTTCCTTGTATTGTAAATTTATTCATTATTTTAACACGGGCCGGATACTGTTGGATTTTCGAACTTAGATTTTATAATAGAACTTTCTGGTAGTTGCTCGGAGTCTCGATTTGTGCATGGTGTATGGCAATTGATTTACCAACTATTCCATCGTGGGAAGTAAAGATAGCTAGTGAAACGTGGGAGGATACTACAATATTGTGTCGACACCTTCGGGAATTCTATGCGTGATGTTAACTCGTATGTTGTTTTATACAGCGCTAAGTTAAAATTGTTGTTCATATAATATGATGTGTACATATTATGTAAATTTTTAGTATCAAGTTCGTTCTAATATTATAAAAGAAAATTTTCTTAGTACAGAAACTTAGGATTTCCGTTAATTTACATAGGATAGATAAAACAAAAACTATTAAATTTTTTACCTACAAATTAATGATTTGGACGTACATTATGTAATAGAACAAACTGACAATCCAATTTTGAATTTATATTGCTACATCTTGGACGTAACGAAACAACAACAATGTCAGTTGCAGATTAACTCAACTCGAACTTTAATGGCCGGTGTAAAAATGTTAGGTTCCTTTGTTTGAGTTACGAACAGTTTCAGAATCAATACCAATCAAGTATGATTATGGAACTTAATGGTATACTATGAAACTATGAGCAAACAGTAGATAATTTCATGGTGGCAAATGGAAATGGAGGGACGTTTGCTTACGTAATTTCTTTTTTTTTCATAGCTTGTTTTTATAGCCGGCCAGTACAAAGTTAGTGCTGTACGGACGGGTCTATAACCAATCTTGAATAGGTCTGTGTGCTTATGTGGGCTTGTAAGTGCAGTGTGATGATAATATACCTCTTAGTTAAAATATTTAGTACGCATTTGTAGCGTTTGTCTGCCCGGGCTTTGAAACCAAAACCTCCCGATCGGCAGTCGCGCTTGCGACCTCTCGACCGACGAGGCAGCCATGTTTTAACTCACTAAAGACTTTACCATATTTATGACTAGTGATACTAATGGCGTCAGTTATTGTTACGTAGTGTGTGTTCTATTAGAAGTTGTTGATAGAGTAGTTTTAGAGATAGAGTACAAAGGGTAAATACACCCTACCGGGCGAAACACAATATGGTACGTATCTGTACGAAGCGAGGTTACTTAGCCGTGATATGGAGAATATTACGTAATAATAAAATTTATTCATCAACTTTATACACGGTGGAAGTAATATCTAATAGGAAATTCTTACTTTATAGACGGATTTTTTTTAAATTGGAAAACAGATTTAAAGATTAACGAGACGCATAAATTCTTGTGAACCCACTTCTTATTTGCACATCATGAACTGAATGATTTAAACAAAACTGGTTTACGAAGCGCAAAAATATGTTAAAAGGTAGTTAATACATATTATATATGTATTTTCAGAGACAAATGTGATAGGAATACTTTCGATCTGTTATGCTATCACTTATAAACGGCTGGACCGATTTTAATTATAATTCATTCGTGGGTAATTTACAACAAACATTTTGATAAAAAGTTTCATAAGAGAAGTAATTTTAAGGACTCGTAGCTTTTGTGGTCCAAGTTAAGGTTACCAACAAATGAATCGGTTTAAAAAATCGATTAAACGAACCATTTAACAACTATGAAATTGTTATATTCATTTTGTTCATAAGAATACATTTTCTTTAATAATGTCTGTAATTTTCCGTTTCAAATATGTATCCTTCCAGTCGCATTGTCTGTTGCTCCGATCCTCTAATAACCTTCCCCTTTTACACTCGTTCCTTTTACCCTTTTTTAATAAAAGATCGTCCTTCTTTGTTGTCTTAAGATTTGTCTTCTTCCTAATATTCGTCGAGTTCGGTTTTCCGAGTTTTTCGAAACCGTTATAAAAGCAATATTTTTACAATTGTACCAGGCGGAGATTTGCTTGTATGCACTATTACCCAGTACGTTTTTTCTCAACATAGAAAAAGCATTGATCACCACTTTGTCCTGTTATATCTGTTATGCAGTGGTTGTAATCGCGACTACTGATCGGGAGGTTCAGAGTTCGATTCCCATGTCGGGTTCTACTGGATTTATTAATTGATTTTCTTGCCTTTAACTTAAAAAATATTTGGTAAAGATCCCTTAACTAGCTATAACCTCACTTTTGCTGTTACGAGTATTACAAATTTTGAAGTACACAAATTATATTTTACATTTGTAAAATTGTAGTAAAAAAATCGATATCTCGTCAAGTATTCGAGTGTCTATCCATGACAGTTGTGTATAGTGATGCTTGTATCAATTTGTTTCTTTTTCATATGACAAGTATTAAAGATTTCAGTGTCGCCCGCTCCCTCGGGTAAAATATAACAATGACTTTAACCCAGAAGTATGCATATTGTTTCCATTCGGCTATCGATATAGCACAACATAACAAAGATTTGTTAAAACGCACTAAATGTACATTGCACTATGTACAATGTTATTATGTTGCTCAGTCCATGTCGTCACTTTATTAGAGGAGACCAAATTTATACTTTCTTTTCTAATAAAAACTAAAACGGGCTGGCACCTTTTCTTAATTTTTTTTTCTAAATTTATACTGCAAAGCAGCGGTAATGTAATTTGCTTCGAAAAACGTGATACGTTTTAAGCACACAAGACAGGTTTTTGAAAATTATGTAAGTCAAAACAATCGAATGGCTCATTTTTTTCGCATTATTAATTTCATTAATCCTCTTTTTTAATATTATGTACTAATATTCATTTTACAATACTCATGACATAATATAATATTCATAATAAAATATCCACGATATAATATTCATGACATCGTAAGATAATATTCTGTTTATTGCATATTAATAAAAAGTTGTGATTTGATAAGTCCAATGTTTCACTATTGACGTTGTATTTGAAATATCATCTACT
This sequence comes from Parelbella polyzona, assembly GCA_018244815.1. Classification (NCBI taxonomy): domain Eukaryota; kingdom Metazoa; phylum Arthropoda; class Insecta; order Lepidoptera; family Hesperiidae; genus Parelbella; species Parelbella polyzona. Next base: position 5,737 of record DWMF01000264.1, on the reverse strand, counting down.
AGAAGTGTTTTTTCTGGCAAGTTAATAAAGTTAATGCTGTGTCACAGAACACACGATGGAAGCAAAGTTTTTTAGGCATTCTATTGTTTATGGCGACCAGTTATATTCGCTTATCTACATGAAATATATTAGTTTAATACTGAAAGCGAAAACCGCACATGAATTCGGTTTTTGTACGAAATAAAAACACAAGTATTTCCTTTATTTCTGTATTCATACTTATTATAATAAATGTGAAAAATACTCAGTCTGTACCATTTTACTTCTATTTGAATTTCCGCATCGGATATGATTAAATTCGATACAGAATTATGCCTGTAAATTCTTAATAAAAGGTCTCTTAAAATTATTTTTTCAATAAACGCTTGAAAGACTGAAATAAGAGATGGAAGATAAGAATTTCACTGGAATTACTTACGAGTATATTTCTAAGCGAACGAAGATTTGAATCACAGCCTTTTTCATTTAAAACGCGAAAACGTTTTCAACTGTAGTAACTTAGATTGAAAGAACTTTATGAGAGTTAATTACAAATGTCATTCTTATCATGAAATTAGAAATAAAAATATTTCTTGAACTTTATTCCAGGCCCTTCGAAAAAATCTGCTATGTGCCAGTTTATTAAATATGTAGGATGTTTCGCAAGGCGCTAATCGAAATGGCTACCTTCACTAATGAAAATGAAAGCAAGTACATAACTTATCCGCTCAAATATTCGTCACGACGTACATTACTTATTAAGCGACACTAACTCTCTCAGCTGCCGCACATTTTTCAATGCATATTTACAAAAGACATCGTGTGAAAATAACTTTTCGGTGTTCGTGTATGTAACAAATATACACCGCTCAATTTTAGAACTAATTCGCAACAAAAATACCTGCTCGTAATTCCCCACAACGAATAAAAACGCTTTCATCTCTGTTTTCGGGGTTAATCAAATAAAATAACTTGCGGAGCTCACTCTCAAACATACAAGTATATTCAACCATAAAGTCCATACGTTCGCGGTCAAGACACACAATAATAACACTCGCTGGTATCTGATGAACTGATCGCCACCATTGAACGCGGTCAGGGTACGGATGGATGACTGCCGGAGGGAGTCCATTAACTGCGTTACCGTATTTTGATCGACAGCCTGATCCTACACAGTTTTTATCACCAATCAGCCTTCATCGAGCCATTTCATTTTCTATAAACGTTTTGGTCACTAACCCGTACAAAGGCAAAGGCCAATATGCGGTAGAGCGTTGATATTGTGTGATACACTCGTATAGTACGAGTTATATATACCACGGATCAAAATAGGTGTCAATATGAACCGAAGATTAGCCGGTCAATGTTAATTTTAGATGTAATAGAGGGCAAATGTTTTGTACAGCGCCGTATTATTATAAGGGATTATTTTTTATTGTTTGTACTGGCTGAAAAACAACGGTAAAAAAAAAAAATCTGATAGAGAATGTTCTCCTGCCCTGCGCGTAGATAATGACGGGCCAATGTAAACACTATGCATTAGAAAACAAATTTGGTTTTATTTTTGTTCTATTGTTTTAAATTAGTTGTGTCAAGATATCGCGTTGTAAAAAATTAAACGAGTCAGAATCAGAGTAGAGTGCTTTTGTAAATGTCTATTGAAACATTTTCTTTGTTTAATTGATTGTGGATAAATGATTTGCTGACAACAAACAATAATATGAACGATTAAAAAAATCTTAGCATGTAGTTAACACTAATAAAGTACTAACTAACGCTTAAGATTATTAGTAATTGGTATTATTGTAATTAATTACACAAGAATTTAATAAAATAACACATATCAATATCAACACTGAATATAGTTAGTTTGTCGTTGCTCACTTCATTCTTTAATATAACAATATACAATATTTCACTGCAAAATAAACGCTACTGCGAGACTAGTGTTAAAATAACATATGATATAATTTTAGCTGTTATTTCGCTCGTATTAGTCAAAATTTGTAACAATGCACTTTATGTTGTTATTATTCGTACTATGTTTAATCCATCCGTTAGAATTTACTTATGTCGTTTACAGATGTCGCTATAGTAATTGTTTGTGCAGTGAACTAAACCCTTTGTTCGGTTATATTTAGAATTTGGCTTTGTCTCTAAGATAGCCTCGATCCAGATTCTCGTACTTATTGTTCATTCAGCATTCACCTTTCAGGAAATTGAACTCCACCGACTGCATTCGATCGCTGCTGATCGAAATTTAAAAAATATTCCAAACGAACGGTTGTAAAAGATGATACAACAGCCTTTTTCGTAAGTAACGAACGTGTTAAATAAAAATACGAAATTTATGAAAAGTGTTTTTAAATTTTAAATTTGAAACGTTACGTCGGAAAATTAATATTCTATATCAGTTTTTTATATTACCGTACTATTGAGTTTGTATTGATTCGCTATACAATACGAGTTTATTTCTTATTCAGCGATCGTACGGTTCGCAAACGTTTACGTTTTCGCTATATCGCTTCCAATTCGATATCCGATAAATCGGACTTAGAAACATGTCAATATTGCACTGCAAAGAGACTCTTTTGCGTCCTTCCGGCCATGGATACAGATTATATTTCGAATTGTATTTTAAATTTCGAACGACCAGACAAACAGACGAATGTGACGCAAGGAAATGAACAATGCTGTTCAACCAATTTTAATTGTCCAAGGTTAGTAAGTATGGAAGGTTTAATAAGTATCAAAAACGCACATCGTTTTGTATGTTAGCAGTGATAGATTAATAGTTAAGAATTCAGCCTTTCACTCCGGGGGTGCTGGGTTCAAATACATGGCGCGCACCTATTTATAAAAGTACGTTTTAAGTTTAAATATCACTTGCTAACGGTGAAGGAAAATATCGTGAGGAAACCTGCACACCTTAGAATTTATAATAAAAAAAAATTATTCTGAGATATGTGAAGTCTGCCAACCCGCACTTGGCCAGCGTAGCGGTATAAGGCTTTAACCCTCTCATTACATGAGGAAACCCCTATTCCAACAGTAGAATGTTAAAAGGGTCGAAAATTATTACTTCACAATTTTATATATGGGAGAAATTTACATTTGATTGAGTGAAAATATTGTAGGATACATGAGAGCCCGTCAGAGGGCTGGTAATGTGCCCGAAATAGCCCAGCGCCCGTGTTTACAATTCACTTCACCGGTTACGTTTTTAGAGTTCTCGATACGTCATCAGCTGGAAACCATTTGTCAACTCATCACTTGTTCGATTTTATGTTACGTGGTCAAACGTGAAAGTGAGCCGCGGGACCGAGCGAATGAACGAATGAATTGAGCGATAATTGAGTAAATCCCGCAATGTTTGGATTTGATTCGGTTAATGATCGCACACACTTGATCCGCCTATAGCGTTGATGTGCTTACTGTTGTCAATATTGTAATAAATAGGGAAAACTTATGATCGTTTTTGTGCTACGAAAATTTAGAACGAGTTCTGCACGACATGACATCATTATAAAAATACCTACTAATTCTTGCATTATTCGTTCCTATCTTAAAGTAGTAAAATGACTCATTTCTGTAATACAACATGTTTCTACGTATTATCTTTCTCTTAGGCGGCTGCCTGCCAGTAGCAAGTTTCAATTAGGATAAAATTTTCTTTCGTTTAAAAATCAATCATAAAGATACATATAATTGTATACTTTTCCTTATAAACGACGCAAAGAGCGGGCGTGTCATTTAATTAAAGGAACATGGCTAATATAATTTAAGAAGAAACATCAGTTATTGCTTCCTTTGATGTACATTTGAATATCAATTTATTTGAATTCAGAACGTTCCAAACGGAAATTAAATATTAAATTGAAATATTTTGTTCAAACATAAATTTGTTGGCAATAAAAATTACTAACGTTAGAAAAAATTTATTCCATTTTATTTATTGCTTATTTAACTTAAATGAGCCATTTACGAGTATATAAGCGTTACTCTCATAATACATCCCACACCATAATTAATCCATATTTATCATTCATCTTCATTCACTAATCACGTGTGGTAACTCTAAACACTATCGAATTATATGGAATATTCTAGAAAGTCTTCTCTAATTATAATATTAAGGTATTCAAATAACTGATAATCGTATTTAAACAGCTAAGAGATTTGCAGATTTAATTACGAATATAGTTGATTGTGTATAGATAATACTATCATTTGCGTTTTAATAAAATAGACGAAAACGCTAATGTAATCGCAATATAAGATGATAGTTTGGCTCCATATCTCATTACGGCGACATGCGCGTGTGTGGACTCTGCAACTGATGCGGCTGAGATTGGAGCGCGCAAATATTGCATAATATACAAATATATTACCCACATTGCATATATATATGTACGTACATACTATACGAGTATTTGTCCTCAATATAGTTGAGATGTATGGTCCCCAAAGGTTAAAGGCCCGACGTCGCTGTAGAGAAATTTCGTCGCGTCTATTTGTGGTCTCTCGTGAGTTGGGCCCGGAAGATTATCTCGGAATGTTCAGCCTTTTCAGTCGAAGTAATTCGTTCGATTGCAACATACTTTTTGTATGTAGGTACTTGCGTAAACCCTAAATATAATCTTTTTTTAAAGGAGATTGACACTGGCTTACTATAATTACACACTTATGTACCTACCTAGTATCGCCTCTTTTTCACAGGATAGGTAGAGACTAAGGTTACCCATCTGCTGCGGTTCATCTACACTCTTTGAATTCATCATATATACTAAGCTGTTTAAGTCATTTTTAACCTGACTTTCTTGTAGTATGCTTCTATGTGATCAAAGTACGTACACGTGGGTTTGCCTCTTCAAACTCTACTATTCACACTCGCAAATATGTTTCATTAATCTATTTATTCTTTCTACATAACCAATGTAGTAGGTAGAGTTACAATACAGGTATTAAAAGCACCGGAAGATGTAATTAATGCTGATATTTATTTATTAAGTCCTATATTCGATTAAACATGAATATACATAGTCACTCATCTTAACGTATTTCATATTAAGATTACCGATAACACTTCTACATATGTATATGAAGAGTAACAAATACATGTAAACCCCAGTATCAATTTTATAATTGCACATAGAAACAATAGGGGTATTTCCAACGTTTATTGGTTTTCGGAAACAAAGAAATGTCAAAAGCGACAATGTTAGGAACTATTACAGAGGCGACACATCGCATGTATGTCTGCCTAATTGAATGCTATACTTTCGCACGGTCCCCTCGGACTGAGCCCACCCGCATTGAGTCCACAAGAACAGGATCAATTCTATTCAATCAAATCGAGTATATTATTAGCGTAACATCCGTTAAAGTGCTTTGAGAAATAATTTCATCTAACTCAAATTCCTCTCACTAGCTATAAATAACAATAATAGGTAGTGTATACTACAAATATGTATTAGAAATGCGATCAGTTATTATATGCAACTTGCGCTTTTATGAACATTTGTGTTTGTCTGACTCATTGGTCCAGCGGTCCCAAGCGCGTCTGCCGATCGGGAGGTCCCGGGTTCAAATCCCGGGTCGGCTACTATTGGATCTTTCTAATTTCAAAATTTCTAGTAGTGACTCGGAGTCTGGAATTAAGTCCGCTGCATGGTAATAGGCTCATCACGTATTCCATGGGACGTATACGTAACTACTGAGACGCGGGAATGTACTACACTCCTCTGCCTACTCCTTC
>DWMF01000263.1:0-16277 GCA_018244815.1 Parelbella polyzona | reverse complement strand
GAAAAATAATATCTGACACTTATTGACATTACGTAAACTATAACTCTCATTGTTATTAAGCTAATATTGTGTCAGATATTAACAAACTCAACACCACGCCTGCAATCCCCGAAGGGAAGACAGAGGAGTGTATACTTCCCACGTTTCACCAGTTACATTTAAGTCCTATGGAATAGATGGTGGGCCTATACATCTACGTAGCTACAGAAATATCATAAAATCCAAATTGGACCTAGGTACATTTTAACACATTAACTCACCGCAAGGACATTTAGTTATATTCGAGTTCAACGTAAATAAAACTTGCGAACTGTATAATCAGTCCAGTTTTCATCTCGACGGAGGCTGTCGGCAAATCTGTGACACACGTCACACGGATGGAGGAAATGAGCTAGAAATACGTGCTTTAAATAAAAATAAAACCACATTCTATTTACACGAGATTACGATCAATTTAACACCGCGATTTTGCACATTTAATCCATTTTTTTATAATCTAGAACTTCCGCAAACATTCCTTTTTATGTAAATTTTCGCAAAACGTTTTGCTTTGCATATTTATTATTCTTTAATGAGTTATATTTATAAAGGTACAAGATGGTCTTAAAAAATTAAAATAACCAACTGATTTTCTGATAATTTTATCTTTTTACATAACATAACAAACCATTATTTATTTTACTTAATGTTAAATATAAATAATACTTATGTATATGAAGCTATAAGAAGAATTCAATCGTGAAAAGGAGAAATTTATATATGAGTAGATACCTACATAAGTGAGTGAGCGGGTCGAATAAGCGACTGAGCGAATGATTAAGTATTTAAATATGCAAAAAAGTAACATCACGCCTGTAATCCACAAAGGGGTAGGCAGAGGAGTGTAGCACACTCTCACGTTTCACCTATTAATATTTGAATCTAATATTCCAATTTTAAAATGTGATATTTGAAATATCTTACTAAGGACCGTAATATGTAATTACATCGCGAATAGGATCTGCAGTAGCAAGGGACACAGTATATCAAAATAGCAGCAGTATTATAATATAAACATGACTCAGCCAGCCAACTAGCCTACCAGTAAGTTATCATTCGGTCGTCCGATTGCAATACTTATTTATAAGCTGAAGCCGATTTGTGGCGTTTTGATGGATCATGAAGTATCAGCTATTTCCTTGATAATTATAATGTTGCGTTCTGTTTCTCATTTTATTCCTTTTATTTTTAGTACCTTAGTACCGGAAAACATAATTATTGCTTGCAAATGTGCTTTAGCAATTTTATATTGTTATGAATGGTTCATTTTGTTACGCTTGTCTTTGTACATTTGGGTTGCCAGAATAATGTTTCTAAGCTAAGACCGCCTATGGTAGATATAAATGTGTACAGTATTTGCAAAGTTTTCGTCTAAAGATACGAAGTTAATATTTAGAAGATACATATATAAAATCATACCATGATTCTATAAACCATCAAACAAAAGAAGTCAAGTCAAGTCGTGTTCTGACTGATGGGGGAGCTTGAAGTCTCCGAAACCAGCGTGTATATGTGAAGGCAGGTATGTAAGGATAGGGATATTTGGCACTCCGTGCTCTCTACCTATCCTATAAGGGACCTGGCGCGCAGATATGTATGTATCAAACAAAAAGAAATATATTTTATAATTATGGATATAAATATAGCTCATCAAATAGAGGCAATTAATTTCCATTAACTGCGGTGGAACGCGTTAGATAGCTCAATAATTATGTATTTATCTATTTTAATTAGTCAAATATATGCAAAACATAGTAAATTAGAAGCAAAAACCCTGTCTTATTTGCCCCAATACGATGTTCCCTGTCAGCGTCGATATAAATATTTATAATTACTACGTTGTAATTTTTCTTGTAACATTCTTCCCCAATCAATAATTGTAATGACATATCATGCAAATTAACACAACATGAAACCCCCGCGAGGAATTTGAAATTATGACCTCCATGCATTCTAATAGGTTAATACATCTTCATATCGCAAAAAAATACATTCTCCAAAATAATATATTTAGTTTTTAAAAGTCTTATCTGGTTTAATTTGAATTAATTCATATTCATAATACGAAATTCAAATAAGTTATCTGAACAACAAACAATACTATATCTGGTTAAAACTCGATTCTCAGTTAATTAGCTGTCAGCTCTTAAAATATCATGAAAAATTAATATATTGTAGCAACTCTCAATAACTGTAACATAGCAAGAAGTGAAGTTTCACATCTATTGTTAGGAGTTCATCATTATAATTTATTTCTTTATCATTATAATTTATTTACCTTATTCATATAATTATACTTACCTATATATTGTGTACTGAATACGTTTTTGTAACATTACAATTATCACCCAGGCTGTTAATTTTCCACTGATAGATTTGGGTCTTTGTCGAAATGGAAATGACTCTGACACTCTGTTACAATAGCCAAGTGTGGGTTCGTAGACTTTATAAGTCCCAAAGAACTTAATACAGAACTCTTAATGTTATGATGTCTTCCTTCGCCGTTTTAGAAACCTAAAAACACTTAAAAAAATCAGGGAAGCTCGCCAGGTCGCGAACAACTCCGGGATTGGAGGTTTAAATCTACCCTAACAATGCTTAGGTACAAATCAAAACCGATTGTTTTATTTATCAATTCTCAAGAAAAACAATATTTGTGTTCGAGTATTTGTGCTGTTCGATTACTCCTAATTCTAATTAGAATAAACCAAAGTAATTGTGGAATCAAAATAAAACAAATAAAAAACAAGAAACGCAAAACATCGCCGAGATGTCAGAAAGAAATGATAAACGAGAATTGGATGGAAATTATTTAAACACGCAACGAATCCGCACAGAACTGGGAACCCGCTTCGTTACGCAACACAGAGATCTTGCGCGTTTAGTGTCAGGTAAATAACATTGTAATTATATCTTATCCACGATATGTTGTTGAGATAATGAAGGCGAAAAGATTTTGCACGCCTTTGATAATAAGCGGTTCGATGTTCGCGAGTAAACAATTTATCGCTTTGATATCCAAAGCACGGAGAAATATTGACAATATTTTCTATTTTATGTCGTAATATTTTTCTTACCCAGAAATCGAAGAACTTCTTCGTATGTTGTTTAACACTTATTGCAAAATATTTTACAGGAACATTTTTGTTTTAGATTTTAAATCTTTGGCCAAGAGCCTTGGTAATAACTATCAATAGACTAATATACGTATAAACGTATATAACTTAATATTTCCTGGTTCCTATCCTTTATTCATTATCATTTTAAAACGTATTATGCAGTTTCTGTTAGAGCTCATAAATAAGGAACTGGAATACATCTGACGCTAGGGTCGTCGCAATGTGTTGTTTTACAAGAAAAATGCCTGAAGATGCACACGATAACTTTATTAACAGGAAAAGAATATGTGGGAGGGAAATGGAATCTAAGAATTAACATACCTGCTACAGATGATATCTTTTGATATTAACGATAAATTTAATAACAGGAAACGAGTACGTGGGAGGGAAATTTAATCGAGGGGTTATATCTGCTACTGACGATGTCTTAGATATTTACGATAACTTTAATAACGGGAAACGAACATGTATACACTACATATTTATAACTGACTACACGCAAACACGCTATACGAGAAGTTTCAACTCAAGAAGGAGCTGGGAGGCGTAAGGAGTAGTCTTCGATCCTTGAAAAATCCAATTCTTATGTATTTTTATGTCAAATTGTTGTACTTATATAGAAAAAAATACTTCAATAAAATGGTAAGTGATAAAAAATGGTTATTCATCAGTTGAACGAGAAAGATTTTTATATTTTTCTTCACCTATTAACATATAGACACAGTGATGATCAAAACGGCAGTATCTGAACAGCTTAACCTTGCAAGATGGAGCCGATATTTAGAAAAGCTTTCTTGATATTAAAGCTGTTTCACATATTATGTAGAGTTCCAATAGAGTCTTAAGCTCTACAATGATAACGAAGTAGATGCGCGGCTGATAAATAACCACAGAGAAGTGTACAGCACTGAGCCCACGACCCAGTCCACCATAGTTTGTCATCCCCGCCCAGAGCTGTCACATAAATATCTCAAGACAGAACACGAATTTATTGGCGGTGCACTAGCCACGTGCAAAACCACAATATATTATCATGTATGTATAAATAAATGGTTGAACATTAGCAACGCCTTACGCCTCTTTGCGATAGACTTTAATTGTCAGTACATGGTACTTTTATAGAGTAAGAGAGGTTTCTGTAGAGCAGTATTTTCATAGAGTACAGCCAATTCTAAGCTCTAGAGTCTTAGTAACCTTTATATACGAACACTGCTAAACTCCCGCATAACAGCTATGGGATACGAGAGGGACTGAAAATCAGAGCTGCACGACTGTCCAATCCCGTATTATCAAATGTTTTGCCCCTTGCTTGCCCATTGCGTTAAAATTTTAATCGCGGTATGTACTACAACTTTTTTTTATTGAAACCCAAACCAAAGCCTTGAACGTAAAATAAATGGTTACATTAAATATTATGCTAGGCCCTAAGATACCGAGTAGGTAGTAGATAAAACGTTTTTATAAATCGTCTCCCGCTATCCTTATAAAAGTTTAAGACTGAAAAGCTTAGAATCATTATACTTAAAATGAGAGAAGAGAAAACTTACATAAATAAGTGCCGGTTGTTTGATTGTCCCATGTGCATGAACATTGTTTATCCATTGAGTTCTATTATATATGTTGATTTTGACATTTGCGAGAAGCTTTTTAACAAATTACCATCTACACCCAATGTATCATCATTGTAAAGTAGGGAAATACGAGACATGTGGAACAATTACCAGTAAATAATGTATGACAGTTCTGCATCAAAATTTTTAATATACAATAAACTAATATGTTGGTAGTCAAGTTCGCTTAACAAATAATTAGGTAATAAAAGAGCAGACAAAAATCTCTTCAAATCTCTCTCACATAAATAAAATAGGTTGTGATAATCTGGAAAAAATACTTTGACGATGACAACTGACAGTGACATTTTTGTTTTTTTTTTCTTCTGACATTGCGACGCATGCCCGGCACTGCCAATTATATTGTACATTGTGTTTTCTGAACTTAATAAATTAATAGTTAAACGCCGAAATCGCTACCTACAAACTTGTTTCGTCAAACAAAAAACCACATCGGCAAAATCACCGCGAGATTACTACCGTCGTATTGAAGAACGATTAAGCTCGACGATGTAATAAATCAAAGCAATGTCCAATTTGATTAGACTTCTTGTAGCCACGTCCGGTTTTGGAGCGATAATTACAGCAATATCCTGATTAAGAGGTCTAATTAAACCGAAATTTACAAGCTGAGTTAATATTGTAACATATTATGAAGGTACGAGACATAAAACATTTTATAGGCTTTAATGTTTGTATACCGTAATTAATTTTACAAGCGTAACATAAAGGAACATGTGTGTGTTGAACACGTTTCGTATGTTTTAAAATGGATTCCGCGAAATTGTGTATTTCGTCATCTTGATAACAGAGGTTTTTGTGCTTTTTTATGGAGATGAAATCCGAAACCTTTATGGTCGAAAAGTCGAGCATTAATGCTTACTTATGGATATTATATTTTTATATGTAAAACCTGCATTTTAATTCGGGTGAAAAATCATTATTTGGATAACTGTAGTATTTCCCTGCCTACAATCGTATCGTGTATTTGACAATAAAACCTGACCAGTCTTCCTTTTGCATCAGACCTGACATTAAAAAGTTTTTCGCTGGAAAAATAAAGAGTAAATAAGTATAAATTAGTTATAAATAATTATTCAAGCAATTACATTTAACTTTCCTAAGTATTTTATAACGGCAAAAAGAATTAAGTGCAATTTTATGCTTAAAGTAAGTAACTATATCATACCATAGTCGAAGTAAATTTAAACGTGAAAATTTATTAGTAATTTGACTATGCTTTTTACTAAACTGAGGCGAAGCGTAGGAGTTAAAGTGGAGTAGAGTATCACGAACATAATTGTCGCGATTCGTAAACTCTCTAAAAGATTCGACTTTACATATTATGTATATTTAAAGTCGACTTACATGTAATGACAATTTTGGTATATTATATAATCACGCTAAGTCTCTCACGGCGTAGGCACAGAACAATGAGCGCAAAATTATTTCCACCACGAGACAAGAATTAAATATACATATATGTATATTATATTTAATGATGTAAATTGTGTCTATATAGTGCACTTGTCGATCTGAGAGGAGACCCATACTCAACAGGGGAATAACAAAGAGTAGAATATGATGATGCTGATGGTGAGCATTATGATGACGAATGACCCCGTAAGCAAATGTAAATGAAGTGTTCATCGCCTTCCAAACTTTTGAATAAAAAACTAACTGACTAAACGTCATGACATTGTTATCACAGGAACACGTGTTCAGAACCTGGTTTTTTAGTACACAATACATCGTGCACACTGTAAAGTCAGTTTTACACTTATCGGACAAAATAACGCTTAACACGGACATTACCTACTCAGTTTTTATATATATTACTCAGTTACTCAGTCTATATATATTAAGTTGATACATAATAAATTTAAGATTAATCTATGTACATACTAACTAATCGATTCAACTAGGTATAACATATAGGTAATACTGCAGTCGAATGTTCTATATAAATAATTTTGCTCTAATATTCGTAAGCGGTGATAGCTTCGTGGTTACGAATTCAGCCTCTCACTCCGGGGGCATTGAGTTCAAATCCATGGTACGCACCTCTTTACAAAAGTGCGTTTTAAATTAAAATATCACTTGCTAACGGTGAAGGAAAACATCGTGAGGAAAACCTACATACCTTGGTATTTATATGAAAAAAAATCGAGGTGTGTGAAGTCTGCCAGCCCGCACTTATCTAGCATGGCAGACTGTGGTCTTAACCCTCTCAATATGAGAGGAGACCCATATTTCAACAGTGGAATAATAAATGGTCCAATGATATAACACTGCGAGTTTTCCATGAAAGGTAAAGAATTGTAATATATGTAATGCTATTATATTATGTACCTTATCATTTTGGTTAATAAAATAATTTTTATTTACAACAAAATAATTTTGTTTCAAATTCTATTCGGTATAAGTTAAATTAATAATAAATATGTACATTACCTAAATGTCAAAAAATACAAGGTTCTGAGCTGTATTTCTATTTAAAGCTTTTTAAGCGCACATAGTACCCAAAATATTATACCAAAGTAATTTTGAATACACGGTTACGGCAGATTGCAGATAATAAATGATTCTAAAATTGTTGGAACACGTCGTCAATAAATCATAAATCAAACTGCTAAAATTGACAGGTGTCGATGTAAAAAGGATGATTGTAATTTATGCTGATGAGCCAGGTGTCTGCAAGGATTGCAGCATTTTTGGTATCAGCAGTCTCAGTAATTTTGTAGCTGCTCGTAAATTAATAAAGTGACAAATACAAGCGCGATGGTCCAATGTGATGGTCTGCGCCCATACATTATGATAAAAAGAAAATAGACAGAGAAAACTATATTTATCATTCATAGTTACGCATTACTTGACTCATTACTCACATTCAGTAAATAGCATTGAGCAAATACAGTTTCATTCGTAAAGTTAATCACTTCTGCACGCCATTGATTCTTAAATTAATTTACTATTTCAACTAAAATAGTGTTTCAAGTTTCCATTGTGAATATCATACTCGATACTAGTTATTATCACTAAGCCTAGTTGTACAGATTTGACTTAAAAACAACATAACATTCTATAATGTAAGCTTAACATACACGACTGAGGCAGCAAGGAGAACTATGATCCAAATCTTCATTGGTTACACACTTTACTATGTAATGCTAAAATACTGGATTTCTGTCGTTACTAATTAAAAAAATAACCTACATCTTAAAACCGAAAAAAATTAACAATTTACCGTCATTTTATCATTAATCTTGTTACTGTGTAATAAAAAACAAGCGAGCAAATAAATAAACAAACGTAAAACAATATATTTTGTTTTTTAAAAATGTTATTTTAACCTCATTCCCGCGAAGATAAAAAAGCATTCATTATAAACCACACCTCATACTGTGCAGCTCAACATTAATGGCATAATAACACATTGAGGCTGAATAAGAATATAGTAAAAAGCTTGTATTTACTTTTCCAGTAAACATATAATTTAATTTTGCGCGCAGTGTTACCGTATTAACTGTTATTTAAATGAGCCAGCTTGACAACTGTCGAAAACCTGTGACGAGTTTTTTGTCTTAAAATTGATTACAAGGCGTACCACGTTTTTCTGTGCTTTCCCTTAAAGCCCTGCTGTTATAGAGTACTGTTACTGCTTTAAAGGTGCCTAGTTTTCAGGGCGAAACACGTGTTGGTGGTTGTACATTTGATACTGTACAATTAGTTTAATGTTGTATGACTACGTAATGCTATTTGCGGACAGTGGCAATACAACATAACTTATTGATTAGTAATAATAATCGAGTAGTAAATTAGATAAAACTAATTCGTTATTTTATTTGGAATTTTTATCGTTTCACATTATGTCAAAAACACAATAATTAGTACCTATATGAAAAAGTTTTCGGCGTAGAGTTTTTAAAAAAAAATTTTGTTTCCAAAACATTTTCTTACATTTTGCGGTTTATGAATACATTTAACAAAATAAAAAGTAATTTAGTAATTATCTCCATGACTTCAAGATAAGATCAGTCATTAAACGGGTGTAATCATAAGCTGTAATGGATACGTGGCGGTATGCAAGTAAAGCAGAATTCGTTTCATATGTTTAATGCGCCGTGTGACAGGAACCCACCCCTATCATGAGAAGTGATTGAGTGGAATAAATTAATGACCGGCCCGGAATGATCGATTGACTCATTAATGTGATCGTCGATCGATGGGAATTTAAACCACTTTTAAATCAGATGACGTCATGCTTAAAGTGTATTATACAGACTACCCAAAAATACATCAAATAACGGTAAAATAATTTTAATTGATTTATATCAAAACCAGATATTTTGTTGCGGCAAGTAAACTGACGGCGCTTTCTTCAAATTTAACCAATGGCGGGCGTTGTTTAAAATACAATTTACAACCAATCACGACATTCGGTTACGAAATAAATAAAATAAACGCAAACTAATATTGTTACAACGGATACACAACATTCGAACAAGAATTATTTGTTTATAATAAAAATTGTTTAAAGATGTCATCTCAGATATTTGATGAGCTTTAAGTAGTTTTGGACGCGCCAAAACGATTATTACATCGATAGAACGCCATGATGGATTATGGCAAAAACTAGTTCACGCACAATTAGCAACGAAGATTAACTCAAACTAAGTGACAGGTGGCGGTATATTTACATAGGCATAACGGTACATATTAAATAAACATTACATAGTTACACGAATCCTGTTTTGTAAACTGGTATCCTATCAAATATTCCCCATACATAATAAGTAATCATGCGATCGTGTTGAACAATTGAAAGTCTCGAGGTTTTTTACCGACCCGATATTACATACAAACTGGCCAAAAGGGACCGGGGTTGCCATAGCAAAGCAAAAATTTTCCAATACCTAAAGGCTTTTATAAATAAATTAATGAAATAATCGTTCAGACCATCAAATGCCAAGTGTATTTATACAGTATAGTGATGATAAACCATAGATTTGTACGCTAATCCTCAAATAAGACCACTTACGGTCAGTAACATTTGCACTACTATTATATACTACCTTTAATTAAATTTTCTCGATTTGAACATCATTGGACATACAGATTTATAAGTTTTATTATAAATTAATAAATTTGTGTTACTGTTTAAAATATCCTTAATGTAATATATAGGTTCAATGTAAGATTTGTCTGACATTTACATATACTATATGTAACTTAATGTATGATTATGTGATTTAATATTTAATTGAACTAAATATACATAAAGATTTAAATAAAGATATATTATTAATGTTAGTACATATCAAAGCACACACTTTAGACGGTACCCCATGTAGAAAATGCCAATGTTACTTGTCTAAATTCCTTATCCTTACGATTAGTATTTTCAGTCCAACGAATATAATGGGTAAGTAACAATGGTCTGACTTTGACACGCCCGACCACGTGTGACGTGTTTGTTCATTTTCGAGCAAAAGTCACATCGTTATTGGCCTTCTTTAACTACTTACAGATTGACATTCATTTAAAAGTCTGTCGAGAGTGTTTACCACTAACTTTCTTCTGTTGGATTATTTTCCCCAAGAAAATAGGTACTTACGAGTATAAAGCAGTTATTTGCCTAAGCATCATTTTGAGATTCATTAATTTTAGTCATTCTCTTTTAACTTTTAATACGAACTATAATACAGGCAGTCGCGCTAAACACGCGATATAGGTACTCGTAAGTAGAAACAATCAATATATGTTTGAGGAATATTGTTAAAAAATTGCTTGAAATAACCCGAAACGATGCAAGTCGGAACGACGTAACTCGATGACGGCCTGTGTCGCAAAAATGATAGTCTGACCGCTATCTGTGCGGGAACTTGACTAACTTCGGAGCTATTAGAGATGCCAATCGGCCATTGCGAGGTCAATCACGATGCACTATGTATGTATGTACCTACTAAGATGACGTTTAATATTTTGTAAGTGTATATTACAGTAAGATCGCTACCGTCAAAAGCGAAACGAATTAACGAAGTGATGTAAAGCACCTACAATAAAAAACATGTATGTACGTACATGAATATTAACATACTTATTTTTATTTTATCGCACTGTAATAATGCAGTTCATTAAGTATTTTATTACAGGTAATACAATGCAAAACATTAAATGAAAACGAAACAAAGTTAAATACGATTTGAGACGCCCCAAGTAATAGCAATCTTTCAAAAACGGTGGGCAGTTCCACCGTCGCGGTCGATTCTGCCAGTGGCGATCATTTCTGACGATTTATTTACCGAGCGGCAAGCTTTTCATGCCAAAACTTTTTGCGTCGTACACAATTGATACCGCGAATACGAAACGGCACATGTCTGTCGAATATTCAACAAGAGGATAACGTGGTCCCTTGTTTCAGAGCTGCCGAGTAACGAGTAGCGATTTGAAATATAAAAGAATCTAAGGGCATCAAAGCAGCTGCTATTTTAGTGGAGTTCTATTTTCGCCTCCTGTGTGTTATTTCTAAAAATATATCAATGCTAATATATAACTCCACTATGAATTACATACATTAGAATAACGACCAGTACCTTCGTGATAAATAGAGACAGACAAACGTAACAGGAAGCGAACAACTACTTTTTTCCGTTCCTATTACCAGCACATTACAGTCGACATTTGCTCATTTTAATACACTTCCTTCATTCGTTCGTTTAGTACGTTCAATCCGTTCATTGTATCGTTCATCACTACTATCTTTTACCCCTGTCGTTACAACAAGTCATTGATGTAGCGCTACAAAGAGCTTGTATTGCTATGTACACTGAACATTTATGGCTTACTTGCATAATTGAGAGGCCATTCAGAGAAACAATACGAGCCTCCTCTTCGCCGTCATTCGCTGTCCATCAGAACTCTTACTGTCTTAAAGAATTGAATGTTCTGAATTTTATTAGAGGTTACTGTTTTGTTGGGACTGAATTTTATTGTTACTAATTTGAAAATTTGCAACAAGTAATCCGTTGCAATAAAGATGAGATGCTCATAACTTCTTTTTGTACACATCATTATTATAAACGCTATGATATGAGATTCGTATTTATGATACTAATATATTTTAATGAACTATAACGTATCTGGAAAAACAGTGGCATACCGAATTCGTTACGAAATGTGTTCGAGAGCAACAATGTTAATGTTAATGTAGGTATGTTTAATTAATACCATTCAGCTTAGTGAGAGAGACGAAGGAAATCTGTCAGGATCGTAACGGGTGAAGATCGTTGTATCTGTTAATCACTACGGAAAAAATATGTTAAATATTTCGAGTGAGTATTTTGAAGAACTGAAGAAGCCATGAAATATTATTGACGCAGTTTTAACTAATCACGTACTTACAAGAAAAAATAACGAATAGTGAAAAATGATAAGATTTTATAAAAAATAAATTTTGGGTCTCACTCCATAATAACAGTCCTCCACCAGTTAAATGTGAAATCCAATGGAATGGTACAGGACTACGAACTAAAGGAACGACACTGATTCTGCTATTTTGACCTTTTCCGGTGACAATGTCATTTAACGGCGATTTGTTAGAATTAGGTACTCCTCGTATTCTTTATTATGACTTTAGGGAAAGTAAAAATATAGTACGTACAGTGGAAATTATCCGATATTTAATTTGAGAAGTTTAAAGTCTGCAATGTCGGATCACATCGTTAACATATACGACTATTGCTTCCACATTTCAAGAAATCGAACACAATAAAGATGGCCGATTTAAAACAGGTCAATTAATGACAATTTTTTTTCCGAATAGTACTTTACTTCACACGTCGTTATAAACGAGCTGTTTACGTTTAACTCGAAATGCTGTCGGAGTCTGTCTTTTACTTGTAAACTGTTAATTGCAATTTTTATTTAGTCCAACTGCACGATTTTTAGTGATGGCCGCTTAATTTATATCATTGCGTGTCAATAAAATTTTACGAGTTCTCTCGTTTTGCGTTGAGCGAGGTACGCAAGTGCCTGTGTTAGTGTTTACAATTAAAAAATACGATTCTTCTTCATTTTATTGACTTGTTTACTTATATTCATGCAAAATGCAATATTTTTTGAACGGAAGTTACGTCGTACCTACCTATTTCTTAAAAAAATATTCGTAATTCTGAAATTCTTAATGAGTCGAAAATCAAGAAACTATGGCCATATGGCCATTATTTTATTGCTTGGGGAGCAAACAATTTATAGGCAATCACATAGGATTTGCCACAAGATTAGTTATATAGATAGTTGTAGAATTCAGCCTCCATTTCCGGAGGTCTTGAGTTCAAATTTAAATGGGGTTAAATATCACTTGCTATTCATGTCCCTCGCTCACTTAGAATATCCAAAATGTTTCCTAAAGGGCATGAACGCTGAACGCAAACAGCCTGCGTGGCAGATTGTGGCCTTAAAACTTCTTATCCTGAACGAACACCTGTTTCCATTATTGAAACAATCGAAGTATTTATGATATCAAACATACCTTTTTCTTGTTCTAGGATGTGTTGTTACTCAACAGTTTAATGGAATAAATTTACCACTGCCGAGGCCTGGGCGTCGCGATCTCGTGTAATGTATCTTTAAAAGGATAAGAACCGTCTATTACTGCCCACTCGGAAACCTAGCGCAATTTTGTCATTAGACGAACGCGAAAACTATTATTATCTTAATGTAGTGAATTGATTGCATTTTATGCGTAGAATACAGAAATAACATAATATAACTTCGCGCCTGTATTTCCCCGAAATCGCAAGGACGGATATAGTGATTGAGCGTATTGTGTACAGCCAGTACAAATCCAGACTGCAAGCTACTACTAGTAATATTAAGTTAAAGAAAAACCAAACAAGACGACAGAAATATAATTGAATATGGAATTATTATAAACAGACACGAGCAATGAATTCATGGAAGAAATAAATAACAACCAAATATTTAATATCACAAAGTTTACAACGTTTCCGATAGCTTCATTAAAAAAACTCAATAAAACATTACCTTTTTAAGTATAAATGACTTCAACATGCTACACAATTAATTTACTTTTCATATCTCTCAATTAATTATCGCAGCAAACATTAGGTATTTCAAAGAACAGGTGTCCATTACTTATTCTGTCTGAACGACGCTCGAACTCTCTATTAAATACGAACTCTACTTGAACAGCGACGAATGAATCTTTAAAATGACAGCCATAGATATGTTCAGCCCTGAAGCGAAACGTTTAGAATTCATTTAGGTAATTAACTACACGCTCCATTAAGATCTATGATAACTTTCTTACAAATATCGTACTACCACTGCGCGGACTTCTTAATAACCGAACCAAAAAATTAACTTGGAATACACAAATATCATAGATGGCATGCACAAAAAATGTATATTCAGTCTTTTGAGTATATTTGACATTGTAGGTGAAAACTCTAGGGATGAAACTTAGCTAATACTGTTGAGAGATAAGAATCTACAAGTGGTATTACATAATTATGTTTATGATGTTCAGAGATGTTTTATTGAATTGAATACATGGATACACATCACATACCCGATCGCTGATATTATAGTAAAACGGCGCCGATTCGGCGTAGCAAATTAGTGACATAATAACGATATCGACACAATAATGACTATTATTTTTCCTACCACGCTAACTGAAGTTTTTATGTTACTCTTTTACGAAAGGCTAAATAAAATGTTTTGTATTCAATCCTATTGTATTGTAATACTGTAATAAAAAAACAGTCATCGGCTGCTATGCGCTTTGAAGAACTCCAAGTATGTGGGTACTTATATAGCTGAGACTAGTTACTATATCTGGAGAAACAATTGAATAAAAAATACAGAGGCATACCATACCAGTAATAACTAATTTGATCTCATTGAAAGTATAAATTTGAAATGAAATATGTGAAATAAATTTCTGACGACAAAATTTAAAACAAATATCCAACATCGGTAATATAATTAAGAAAATAATCAATATAACGTGTTTTAAGTAACAGTCGATTACTACACAAATTGCTACTCACGAAATGGTTATCTAACGAGGTGTCAAATAAACCTTTATAGTATGCAGTGTAGATACCCGTACGGAATATGGGATGGATAGATATTAATGAACGTTCTAAAGACTAATGATTTTGGTATTAAATGATGAGATAATCAGTTCTTTGAAATCGATGTGTTTGCATGTGCGTAGGTATGTGGGTATCTATATTTGTAATTGCGGGAGCGAGCATATCCATACAAACCTGCCATTAATATTTTTTGTACAAAAAATAGTCTGAACAACAACCTATGAAACGAAAAATTACTTCAACTTGCTTAAACAGCTGTAAACTTTTAATTGTTCACAGCTAGTAGTACCTATATCCGCTTGCACAATACAAGCACGTGTAAGAACGTAAATCACATGGCAAAGTTCAATTGCAAAATATCGCTGTTTCCAAACTGAACAAATCGCTCTGATCTAAATCTATGTTCATGTGACACAGATCAGTTATCAGTAGACTGTTCAGTCGGATAGCGCATAACCGTTTATACCCACTTGGAAGTGTAATAGTATTCTATGTATTGTCTGGTAAGGTTTACATTTAAATTTATGATATGTATTGAATTCAAATCGCTAATTAGGTAAAAATACATATTATGTATTTAAAGTTTAATTTCTGTGAAACTTGTTGAGCCAGTCGTGAGTAATAGTCTAGCATGGCAAACTATGGTCTTAACCCTTCTCGGTCTTAGTAGAGTACCGTATAACAATGGAAAGAGCAACACGTTTCTGACGAATAAAACTGAACATCATGAAACTTAAAATTTCTTATTTTAATAAAATATTGTATAGGTACGTAATAAAGAACATTGTTCTTCTTCCTCCAATACGTTTATTACAAAGTTACAATAATGACAAGGAGTATCAAAAAATAAGTATAGGTCATGTGAACGAAATGAGTTTTTGTCACTAATAGCTTTGCCGCCAACATAAGATTACTAGTTGTTTCACGAGACTCTGCTCTCACAGCGGTAATCCATGCAACGAGAATTAATGCACCTATGTATAACACCCCTAATATGTCTTAATTGTAATTCAATAAATTATATATGTTAGGGAAAGAGAAAGCCGTATAATATTGTACCTATGTTTAAAAGTAACACCAATATTACAATTGTCATTTTGATAGTAAAGTCAAATATCAACAGAAAAACATCAAAGAACATCGGAGTTGTCAAGGCTGGTCAAAAACTCGTATACAAAAATTTAGCTGTACATCTTTAAATATAGACACTTAATAATTGATCTACACCGACCAAGCGAAGAGAGGTCGCGCTGTACCTAAAAACTTAGCCTTGATGTATCGAAACTCTATTAAGATAGCCATCTCCGTTACATGATAGACTTTTTTGTGTAACGTCTATAGACTTTCAAACTGCGATTACTTTTAATGTACTCGATTTAAAT
>DWMF01000262.1:0-16283 GCA_018244815.1 Parelbella polyzona | reverse complement strand
GACTATGGCCTTAACCCTCTCAATATGAGAGGAGACCCATATTCCAACAGTGGAATGACAAATGGGTCGATTATTAAACATAATGCAACGTTCGGTTATAAGAGCCGCCGTCTTGTGGTAAGACAATTAACTAATGGTTAATTATCTTACCGCAATTAACTGACACTGAACTGATTGAATTAACTGACATTGATAATCCTATTTCTAGTTTTGTATGAGGTTGATTGTAGATGTGGAAGATGATGATACGACCTTTGTTGCTGCCTGCTCGTTCTTTACTCTATTAATTTTAAAACACATTTAAAAGGCAATATTTTCGACTTGTTCATCCTTTATTATATTTTTACCATTTTGATTTGCTAACAACCGCGTAAAAGATATGACCGATTTATAAGGTACATACGTCTCAACATTTGCTTACACATTATATCTTCTTCGTTCGTTCGTTCTTCAACAGAGAATCGTATCTGACTGAAGTGGAGCCCTTTCTAAGATTGATTTTAAGTGATGGACTAGCACCTAGAGTATCAGCTTATCTCAGTTCACGGCAAGACAGACAATCGATGAGGAGCTCCATCATGCCTGCCTACCACTTCGGGGATTACAGGCGTTATGTTACGGTTATTATTCATTCCATTTTTTTGTTTGTTTCGGAAACAAATATAATTGACAAAATCCCGTGTACGAGTGCATCAATATGGAGTGCGAATCTGTGTGGTCGTCTGAAATAAGCTGAAACTGTAGAGCTCTGATTGAAACCGCTGTAAAACGTGAGTTAATCGTACGTTAAATGTGTTAGTCGGTTTTACGCAGTAATCCGTGTAAATGTAACTATAAAGGATACGAATAAAGGTTAGTCCACATGAAGCTATAATATATAATAGTACAGCGCGGTATGTTACATTTTATGACTGTATGTATTACAAAATACTTTCTATAGTGACGCTCTAGTGACTGCAAACATATCTATGGTATATATTTTTTTCTTACGAAGTCTTATCTAGCAATAACGAGACATATTATTGCGCAAGTAATGACCGCAAAGATACATAGAATCTATTAGATATAGCATAGCTACCGCTTGTGGCAGCTTGCTATAATGTTTATTGTAGCACAATATATTAATATATCTTATAGCTCCCTCTATGATGACCTTAAATTGTGAATGTTTTATGTTGAGTGTAAGTTATTTTCACAGTACGTTTTATAGTTCCGAATAATTTATTTTATTTCTAGGAGCTGTCAGTAATATCATGCAGCCTGACTAAGTCTTCCACTTGTGTCAATTTCAAACCTTATATTCGCTTAGTATAGGTACAGTAAAAATTTACCAGTGGGAGTCTTTTGACTAATTTAATGTTTGGTTTTTGACAGCGCGAAAACTGTTTTTAGTGGGTATCTTTTCTCGTACCTTTTAATAACTTTGGTAATCTTCAAATACTATTTTAAAACATTCTGAGAATAGCGAGGCGGTGAAAATCTTTTCAAGACTCCTTCAGGATGTTTTCTATAGGTCCTATATTTTCTTGTTAAACGTTTCACGAGTGCTTGCATATATGAATAGTTATGTACCGGCTTATTTCATTTATGGTTTTCGGAGGTCCTATTTCATGACCTCACACCAATCAGCCATGTCGCGGCCAAGACTAAAATTAAAGCGCCATCCCAAAAAACATACGAGAATTAATCCTACACAATTAATCAGTCTTTGTATTTATCGTATTTAAGGTACATACGCGTGCGTAAAGTGTACTAAAAATTGAACAGCATTCCACAATAATCAATAGAACATTCATCTCTACGCCAACACTATTAAATAACAGGCCTTTGTTTTGAAACGTTAATCTCATAACAACGTGTGTCTCGTGACAATCAATCTTGATAACGGTATGAATGGACGCGCATCGCTCCCCCTCTCGCTCTGATTCGTTCCCTCTCGCTCTGACTAAAACATTAGGGTGAGCACACGCAATCGTTTTGGGGCGGTACAAACGAGCGTGCTTCGCATAATATTTCTTACAAAGATTAATAATAATTTTTAGACAAGTTATACTTAAGAGATGTAATTATACGAGGGTCAAATAAATTCTTATATTTATAACGCATTACTGCGACAAACAAAACACAGTAATAAACAATATTCTCGTTGTGATAATAAAAAAATCATCAATAATCCACTGAAAGGATCCGCATTAGCGATACTGCGAAAAATCTTGCCCACCTATTTCCAGTGTCTTATCGGGATTTAATGAAAATATCACGAGCTAAGTCTTCATATCACTGTACTTATCAAGGATTACTCTAGTAGTTCCTTCGGTCTAGCAAGCGGGCTAGGTAAGGCGACCATTGCCATCTATGTCAAGCTATGCAAGAAAAAGACAATGAAGACATCTTCTCTACTGAACAGGATCTAATTTCATTGTGACGGTCACAATATTATTACACATTATGATCCATTTCTGTGACTAGAAAATACCGTTGTTGGTAGTCATATGTGTAATTATATTTACAATAGCCTTAGTGAAAAATACAAGCCTAATGTCAACGCGTACTATTTCTATTATTATTAAATATGCATACGTAAAGCCTTAGAGCGCCAACGTGAGGGCGTCCTTAAACGATAAATCTGTCTGTGGACGCGAGCAATAATTCTGACACTTTCTCCGACCGCCGCGACCCTCATTACAATGTCCGGGTATCGATGTCTCTATCTCGGGATGGGTTTATTGCGCAATTGTAATCTTCCTATGTAATGCTACCTATTTGCCTCCCTCGAAATTATCACCTATTGTATCCATAGTAAAAGTTTTAATCTCTGTTGCGATTACTAGACGGAGTGTGGGTACGGTAATTATGTAATTCTTGGTTTCTACTATTTTAAGTTGTTTACAATAATAATAATAATAAATATATTGGAATAGCAAGTAAATATGCAAAAATATGTAAAGTCAACTGTTGCTGCTGCTATAAAAATCAGTATCAATGAACGAAACGTGCGTAACAATTTCCAAACCACATCCTATACACATGTACTAAATAGTACGCGAGGTGAAAACAAAACCGGCAAAAGCAGTCCCAATCCATACGCGATTTCATTCCGCACACGTACGCCATAAAGCGACAATTAATTAAATGGATTTATTTAACATGTTACAAGCGGCCCCGTCATGTCGGCTTATTTGGCCGGTTAGCTGTTTCGCACGGGGCGGGTTTTCTAATGGCCGCCATAAATTATAGTCTGAACGGTAAGGTTCGCCGCGAGTGCTCCCACCTGCGGAACTATTACACCGTAATTCTAGACATTCTTCTACGTACTTCTAAGGTCTGGACCTCATTTTTTATTTTATATTTCATACAGTACTCTGACTAATTACATATTATTAATTAAACATTGGATACGGTCTTTTTTTACAACGGTTTGTAAAAAAATCGCTTTTATATTATTTGTTTTCGAGTGTACATTATGTTTGCATATGATAACAAGATTATCACGGTAACCAATATGACAATTGTTATATACATTTTATTGTTAAATAAACGATAAGAAATAAATAAAACGATATTATAAATAAGGTAATAAATAACTCATACAAAACTGTGCATGTCAAACCTTCGAATAAGTCTATGAATCGTGGAGTGGCGTGTAGTATTTTGTAGTAGATAGGTATACATAAATCAATTTACTTTTAGTTTACTGTATCAGCATAAACCATTTAAACCTACGTACCGTAACTGATGCTTTCTGGTACCTACTTACATAGACAGAAATAAAATATGAAAAAACACGTTCCCACGTGGCTGTTCCCTCGAATCGGTCTCTTTTATGAAAGCGTAAAATCAGACACTACAAAACCTTTGTGCCCACTATCAATTGCAGCCACTATTTGGTGGTTGAATGTAGACCGCAGAAACTGGGCTTACAACGTTACACGTCAGCGCAGATGCATTTGATTCAAAGTATTCCATTCACTGAGTCACTAACCACTAATCGGTACGTGTGGGCTCCGCAAGCCTTTAAGTTCAATTAGTTTCCTGCCCTTTTATTGTATTACTATTAGACCCCTTTATCCTACTACTATTATTCACGGGTTTCCTCTCATTATGAGAAGGACTAAGTGCCTAGTCTACGGCGCTGCCCAACCCCGGGTTGGCAGACTACATGAATTCTAAGATGTGTAGATTTCCTTCTATTATTATCCTGCAAGTAATATTAAATTTAAAAGGCACATATTTTATATTTTCGCATATTATTTACGTATACATTATACATCCGCTGCTTAGATTGGTCCCCCCTAATCAACAATCTTTTTGCAGATCCGGGGTTAATCAAATTTAGTTAAATCAAACTGATTTCTTCAGATCGTCAGACCACCTGGTAGAAGGGCAACATACATACATGCGTAGTTGCATATGTGCTTAGAATTCACAGGTACTGTAGTAAAAAATCAATCAGCAAAAAACTTGTTACATTTTAAACGTTGTACGTATGTACATTACGCCACGTCGTATGTCGGCGCGTGTAATGAAAAAATAAATTAGCTACGTATCTGTTGCGACGGACCTGCAGCATCCCAGCGCCTAATTCTATTTTAAACCCAGACTTTACGAGCTCGTAAACGCTCACCTGCGCACGCGCAAGTACAGTCGCGTCGAAAACATTCGTCGTACACAAGCAAAGTAATATTTTAATGGTCGTGTAGGGATAATGGCTTTAGTGATTTATGCATATAGAAAATGATATCTTGGATCATGTTCGTCATAATGTGTAACAGCTTGTTTATATCTAACATATGGATGTAAATGTGACATTATTCATATATTTCTCTGTTTTTCTAACAGACGGCGGTTACAGAGTTGTAATACAATATAATGTTATAAAACATCGATTTTCGCCAATCGTAAACATTTTTCAGTCTTAAACATAATACGTTTTCGACAGAACTGTACGGTATTGTACCTAATGCGCGCTCGTGTACTGTCGCCCAAACATGCTCCTCCGGCTATTTATTCCACAATTAACGGTAAAAGGCAGAGCCTGTCACGTGACACGTGACGCTGTCGCTGGCAAAGTAAGTAGTACCCAAAGGCGTTTTAGCTGGACTTACTCGACGTATTGGAACCAAAAAAGAGTGGACCTAAGCTATGACGTTGTTTAGAGAGGCCTATCGCTGTGTTTATCAATGGATACTTGTAGGTTTAAAAGATGCCGATGTTGACTTATCCTTAAAAAGGGTAATTGTAGTAACTTCTCTGTCTTGCAAATGTCTTCGAATTATTTATCGGTTTGCAATATGAAGGTATATGTATGTGTGTATTTCTGTACTTTTGTGATGCTTAAATAATAATTATGAAATCAGTTTCTTTTAGCTGTCAGAACGCTTTCGTTTGCGCTGTAGTTCTATACTATATTATTATAATAAACTACTTCAACTTCAGGCCAAACTTCGAAGCCTATTCAAACTACTTAGCGAAGGCTCGCCAACCTGTCTTAGAGAGGCTCTGCTGTCTGACGGGGACAACAGCATATCACTGTAAGCTTTTGATACGGTGCAAGCGTCTCGGGCTATTCAATCATAGGCATATAATTTACGCAGAAAGTTGAAAGAGCAGAAAGTTCTCCAAAAACACTATACAAATATATATCAAGTGCCTATGTTACACAAAAGGAAACATAAAAAAATGAAAACCCTTTACTCAGTATTTATATATTTTCCCAAATGTATTATTCATGAAGGGTCACAGGAAGATAATACGTACAGTTAAAAAGGCACGGGAACTGTCACCACTATAAGCCTTCCGCACGCGACTGTACCCAACACCTGTTTGCGTGCGTTACATGCGAGACATGGTGCCCTCAGCGAGAAACAATTTCAGAAAGTTTTAAACCTAATCCATGTCAAATTGGATACTAGAGTCTAGACATGAATGAAAAAGCTATTCTAGACACTTATGATGAAGCTAAAAGTAAAAATAAAATTAAAATAATGCTTTATACGGATTCAACTCGTGATATGAAACTACATACATATTATATTTATATCATCCTGCTGCTAATGGTTCTCTATTCGCTTCCTACGTCACGCTGCTCCACTGCACATGAGCGAAGAATCTACACTGTTAAATGTTTAAGTATGTAGTAAATAATGTTGTTTTACATATTATATGTGCAGTAGTAAACTAAATACTTAATGCTTTTTCGTTGATCGCAGACGCGCATAATTTAAATGTTTTCTGATGCTTGAAACATAGACATCAATACTGGAATACACATTTTAAGCCTATTTTCAATGTAGATCGGGAAAGAACTGGCACAGCTAACGCTTATACAGAGAAGAAGAGCACTTTTATATGACTTATATACGTAACAAATTATGTATAAAAACACTTATTGTTCAGGTTCATTATGTCAACGTGAGACACATGTTAGTCTATGGTCAAACCACAGTATAGTACTGTAGTACAGTGTAGTGATTTATACAGGTATACTCTTTGTCCTAAGATAGTTAGTACCGTTGTGCCTTAAAATTCAATGAATTATAATCGAATCACTGCTACAGTTTGACCACTAGGCCATATAAATAACACAATTATCTCTATATGAAAATATAGAGACAATAATCTGTATATCATTATTGCTATAATGAAAGATTTGAAGGAAAAATATATATTCAAAATAATGAAATCAAAAACCAAAACATGTCTCTTAAAAAAAAGTGCAGAAAATCAAACAAGAGCACCACCAAAGGCTTTGTATGTTTGAATAAATAAACATCAGCAGACCGCTGCGCCGCCACCGTTATGCACACTCCGATTTGCAAATTCGAAATTTTTCAAATCAATTTGAATAACATACAAATATATAGACACATACATTAGCTTATGCATATCAAGTTTATTTAAAAATAGCACACACTATTGAATAACGCGTCTTTTGGTTACGTGCGGTTAACAATATTTGTTGAAACTTATTTACAAAGTAATTGGAAATTAATTAATTAATCAAGGATAGTATAAGTACACTAACGGTCTGATTTTGTAGTCTTGCCGTATCAAAATTCGAACGCATTTAAATTTTTATCTAATGAAAATTGTTTCATAAGTCACAAGTGCTTGATTGCTTCGTAACTCATTCAACACAGTCAGATTTGTTAAGTTTCGAAAAATATCTTAATTTTTTTAGCATTGTTGAAAATACGTAGTTTTAATATAGCAATTACTTTCATTTGTTATTTCTCCACGATTACCATACATAAATTAATGTACAATAGTAGGCACGTCTCTATATACAAATTTTAATAATAAAAAATACTAGAAAAGTCTGAATTTTTTCAATTTCAAGAAAATGGTTGTTCTAGCTGAAATGCATTCTCGTTAGGATAATTTAATTTGCACAAATATGAATCGAAGCACATGCTCTATTCCCACTGTCAATAGGACAAGCATAGTTCTTAGACTCTTTAAGAGTAGCTTAGATTTAGACTGAAAGATTTAACTGCTATCTCTAACGAAATTCTTAACTGCTGTGTATTCTCAATGCAATACTGTCATTGTGTACACACGCTAACGAACTGCCGTGACTCGTTTCCGGTACACTGGGCGCGGAATTCGGAGCCTGACTTTGAATATTGATGTTCATACCTGTTTGTATTGGTATACGATTGTATCGTCCTTCTCTTACGCGCATACTAGTTTATTCACTTAAAAAAATATAAATAGTGTAGTTTATACATCACCATCATATTTTTTTGCCTATTTCCGTCCACTTGTGGACACAGGCTCGTTGCATCCAACTGCTACCAATTCATACATATAACATTACAACTAACAGATATTTCATATCATTGTAAAAGGAAAGTTAATAAAGCGCTACAGCTAAAAAACTAGCGCTATAAAGCGGTGTTTATGTCATTGATATACAGATTAAAAATATTTTATGTCAAACGTGTCTATTACAGATTAAAATCAATAAAAGTAAAATAACTGTATCTTGTAACGTACCAGGAAAATATAATTGCAGCTTCTATTTATTTGGAAATATTATGATTGCATTCCCTTTACGAATAAAGATAAACAATTTATAAAGTCAACATTCGTAAAAATATTTTTGTAAACCGGAACGAATCCATTAATTTCGTTTGAGTGAATTTTATCATTTCGACTGCTTTATCGCTTCCTATGTTAAAACGAATGCAGAGCTAATGTTTTTGATGTTTAACACGACTATAAATAAATGTTTAAATATGTACTTTATTTGTTAGCGCGAACCAGAAACATCAAGGGCCATTATGTGAAATTTAAAAATATGTTTATACCTTTTCAGTATTAATACAAACATAAGGTCAGTTCTGTAACGTTTCAGTTATTTGGCACTTGTTGCTCTCTGCCTGTCACGTAAGGTACGTAGTGTGATGATATAATAATAAATAATACACAGAAGTCAAGTTATACTTAACTAATTGTAAGATTAAGTAATAATTGGTATCTATGATACGTTAATGTAGTAAAATTATAAATATATAACTGTGTATTTATAATTTGTATAAACCCAAAAAAACGTCTTTGGGCCTGTAGCCGCCAAGTTTGTGTTACGTACATACCTAATGTTCCGCAAAAAAAATGCTAATCACCTTACATTCCACGAATTCCACAATATTGTACTCTTCATAACTTAGTGTAATCTAGCAATGGAAAGGAATCTATCACTTCCAATTTTATTCACTTTCTCTCTCTCTCACTCAATTTCTATCTACATTCTATTTGCACACCCGGTCCATTTATAGCTCCACCCGCTATTTTCACGGTACATCAAAACATATTTGATTCTGTACCCCAAATAAACTCCTAATTATGTGCGCTCACAAAAAACGTTATATCGGATGTGTATGAAATTATATTTACTTTTGCACTGTTTGGAGTAAAGCACAAGTGAAGGGCGAGTTAGGGATAAAGGGAATATTTGAGAGAATCTGAAATTGCAGGAACCAGAAAAAAAATGTTTATCATAATAATCAATTGTCACATTTTCTCAGCAGAGTTTTCGTAACAGCATAAATAGGATTAACCGAAACTTCAATACAATAAATATATGTTTATATCAAATAATTTATCAATTAAGTAAGCACTCATTTCCAACCGATTACGACTTGATATCAGCCATTAAACGACTCTCAGATTCAAATCTCTAATACGTACTTTTTAGTTCGCACTTTATATTCGTTTAAAATTGAATGCCACTGGCCATAAAAGTGAGCGAAAACCTTGTGTGAAAATCTGCATTTAGCTTGTATGGTACACTGAGTTTAAGCCTTCGCACACTTAAAGGAACCCATGTGACCCAATAGAGGTATAATCAAATGGTATATTAACACGAGAAGAAATTAAAGAATGAATGAATGACAGTAGAATAGCGAAATAGATTTATAAGACAAGTAAGAATATTCGACAAAATCCGAAACATCTTAGAAGATCGGGTCTGAAGTAACTTTTATAAACGAACATTTATGATAACTCTGATGAAAATAGAAGAGACGTAAGAAATTTGTAAGAACCGCGTTGATGGAAATCTTCGCTTTCTGTCTACCCTACAGAAAAAAGCGTGACGATATTTATATACGTAGAAATAACTAACGATCACGGTATAAGGCTCTAATTACACACTAGATTCTGTAGTTTATCAAACTTCAACAAGACGGAAATTCGACATGAGATTGAATATAGATGGACTATGGTTTCCTTTTGTTATATTGCGTGCTCCTTTACGGGTTCCCAATGGGCTTTTATACCTTTGCACCACTTTCCTCACGTAACAAATACGTAGAAATTCACTGTGCCTCTCGTAACTGGCACCACGCACTTTATTTAATTTCTGTTTTGGAGTTTCCCTTTGATGTGCTGTAGGTTGCATATTAAATTCCCTCGCCGGCGGCGGCCGATCAAAGCGTGCAATTATTACCATTTGCACAAACTACCCGCAGACGAGTAGCCGCTCGGCTGTCGAACTTACAATTAAATTAATCATTTCGCCAATGTTATTGCGCAAACATTGTTTGTCTGCAAAATTTGACATGATGTATGGAAACAACGTGCAGATGTTCTGATATGGACAGTCCGCCTGTTCAATACACCTAAATTGAGCTTTTTTTCTGAGTTGCTATTTCAATAAATAAACCAAAATAATAATTCAGTACTGGAACAGTCAATCAGCGCAAATATCTCTGTGTGCGTGCATGTATGTCTGCGTTCAATTTTACAAACCCTCTTTTTATTAAAATACATGACCCCACTATTAGACAGACTATGTTGTAAGTATCTCCAAATTATTCCTATTAGTCCCGGCTATTTTCACGCACATCACGTTTTTCTTCCGAAAATCATTATAGATGATTATGGCCCTGGTCTCACCTTGGACGGTAACCAGATGATAGCTGTCATTACACCTCATCCGAGCCCGTAATCATCAAACATGGTTATGATTTCCAGCGAAGATTCAGTTGGAAGTTATTGAAAGATGCTTGTTTATGAGCACGCGAGGTTACATTGTATGATAGAGAACAAAATTGTTGATAAGTGAAATAATATAATGTTAATAATAATATAATAATTTTAATATCTTGGGGCAATTCACGGCTTGCCATTGGGTCCTGATAAGGCAGAGCGATGGTTACCAGTTGGCTGTTATATATAAATAATTTTACATTTAAAATCAAACCAAAAACCTGTGCTCATCACACATGTTTGTCTCAGTTGAGAATTGAACTCACAACTCCTGTATCGAAAGTTAGGTTTATGCACCATTCGACACCAACCGTCGGCTTTACCGCTCAGTAAAAATAATGATAAGTAACTGAAATTATATGAAAACTGTTTAAATGTGATATTTAACAATATAATCACGTGCAAAATAAACAGTTTTTAAAATTTTAAATAAAATATTAAAAAATAACAGTATAGCCAATTTCAGAGTTAATATAATACAGATTGGTAACGACAAATATCAAGGAAGTGGGTGTATATCGCGGTCTCATGCAATATTTATTTTTACCGATAATCGAGCTCGCCATTTGTAAAAGGAATCAATGCATTCCGGACGAGGCGGGCTCGCACATACTACTGGTAGAAAAGCGTTTCAATTTTAATACTGTACGCGATTTATAACCTTGTGAGAAGTTATGAAACTATCGATTGTTTTTTTATTGTGTAACGTACTTCTGTGGTTTTGATTATAATTATTTGTATAGAACACGTGTTAGATACGTAGCAGTAGTATTTTCAGTGTTAAATATAAAAATATACAAACTTAGCGCCAGTAAATTTTTAAACATAATTAAATCGTCATTGTCCTTATCATTGCTTTTTAAAGTGTATGCTTACACATGATGTAGCATAGGACACACTTCTTATGATAAGTCAAGTTTTACGTTATGTAATTTAAACCACAACCTTCATTCAGCACGTATGATTACAAATATGAGTTAGAGGCTCAATTACCTCGCGGACCGAACCTAGTAGTGTGTAATAGAAGCTAATTATGTACAAGAAACAAAACCCACTAACTTAGCTCACGTAGAATGAAAACAGTAGTAGTCTGTTATCTATGAGAATCGGATTCTATAAATATCTTAAAATTCCTTGCGACACAATATCAAGAACGATGAAATATTATCAGCTGTCTCCATTTGCTGCTGGACTAGTCTACCTTAATGATTGCTATCTTCACTTCCAGCTTCTGTCTGCTGGCTTTAACAGCTCAAATGTTTTCACTAATCTTATCAAGGGTTTTTTCACGGCAAAAAGGCTCTGTTAAAGCTACGGATATTTGATAAACTATTAAATCGCTTAATCTAAGTTACCATGAGCTAACCCGCTTGCATTCGCCATTGGGGCGAGTGTCCAATTGTAGCATGTTTTATTCATCCACGGGAACCAACCGCGCCCGGTTCATACCACCGTCTGCTTACATCACTGCTCACCAACTTTTTAAGTAGGCACTTGAGAGCTTATATAGACGCGAACCCATATATAAGTTAATCAATAGGACCACCTACTCTTCGCCGCCCAGAGCAACCTTAATTTTGTTGGACCATCAGATGTAAGGTAAGATGAACGGGTTATATGAATATATGCAACTGTTAGTAATTGATTTAAAATTAAGTTGTCTCAGTCAAATCTTAATTTAGTACCATCACGCTTGTACTCCCTGAAGGAGTAGGCCGAGGAGTTTAGGACACTCCCACGTTTCACCAGTTACGTTTACGTCTCATGGAATAGGTGGTGAGCCTATTGCCTTGTACCAGGCATAGTTCCAGACACCGAGTCGCTAATAAAAATTCTAAATTAGAAAAATCCAATAGACCTTAATTTTTTGAGGGTTTATTTTATTGATTTATGGTTAAAGATAATAAATAATAACATATCAAATTATTAATAGTTGCAACACTTTTTAAGTGTCACTCCTGAATACTGATTTCTTCCGCATCAGTAGACATTCGTAAATATTCGAAATTTACGTTTTTATATGTCACACGTTATTACTTTTACAATGTTTTAGTCGATAATTAGGTAGGTATATACCCATACATGACAGCAATATTATTATATTATTTGAATTATTTTGTATAACTGACTAATTTGGATAAGTTACTGAAGATATCTACAAGATGTTTTAGTGTAAATGGACTTTTAGCTCCTAAGTTTATTAGTTTCGTCAACCACAATATCAATAACAATTGAAAAACGAAGCAAATCATACCTACATACATGGAACATATAAAATAATGTTTTTATAGCAACTCATAGTTCAATATCACTATTAATCTATATAGGTATATTATTATAATACCTTTACAAAAAATCGATAGGTATCGAATGAACGTATGTCAGTGAAAACGAAAATTAAATTCGTAAACACACTGTCGACGTATCTCATCGGTCTCATCGTTGGAACCATCACTCATCGGCAGCGACACTGATTGACAAATGAGCACGCTACGGATATTATCAAGTGTTTTTTTCCGCGACAAAAAGAAATATTTGCTCACGCACCAAATTAATTTCGCGCGACAGCTCCTCCGCGATCCGTCAGTCCCATGAAATTTTAAGCGGTAATCTGTCAATAATCGGTAATTCGATATGCAGTTTTCCGTAACTTCGCGCCATGAATCCGGTTTTTTTTTGTCGTTTTTTTATGATAAACGGTGCGAGGTTTGTTGATTATTGATATACTTACTGTTCTGTATATTTAGATATAAAAAACTATTGATATATAAAATTTTACTACAATGTACATTCTGCTTAGTTTAAAATGCGATGGCTGCGTGTGAATTATCCTAACGTGTGGTCGTTTTTCTATTATTATACTACATTAGAATTAACAAAGAACGCAATGTTGCGATCTTAAACCAGGTTCCGTAGGAATTCATATATAATTTATTTCCTTCGTTATCAAACTCTAACGATACATAAAAAGTTATCTATTCCGAAAACCAATCTATAATCCTTTTGTGTAACGGCAGTTTAGGTTTATGTTATTTTTAACTTAGAAAATTAAACTCTATTACCTTCGGCCTAAAAGTCTTTCTTCGT
Organism: Parelbella polyzona; assembly: GCA_018244815.1. NCBI lineage: Eukaryota > Metazoa > Arthropoda > Insecta > Lepidoptera > Hesperiidae > Parelbella > Parelbella polyzona. The sequence goes on along the minus strand of DWMF01000262.1, from coordinate 2,702 downwards.
AAAAAGGCTACACACTGAAATTAAATTCTTAAATATATGTATATTTTTATAATCTTGTTACTTTTTAACTGTAGGTTTCTGCGAGTGAAAGAATTTAAAATAGAACCTGAGGAATCTATAACTATGTCAAAGGCAGGCCAAGGCCCGGTGTGCGCGGACCGTAGGAGCCAGAAGCTTGACCAGTGCTTGTACTTTTTCCAGCATAAATTCTTTAGGAGTCTTAACCCACTTTCAGAAAATAGTTTGAACATTGCTCGGCTAGTATATTATCAAAACAGATTTATGTTAATTTTTTCACACATTAAAAAGTAAGTGAATATTTTATTTTTATTTTTATTTATACTCAAACATATAATAAACACTTCTGCAATCACAGAAATAGTTTATTATCTTAATCTAGCTTTACAGTTAATTTCACTAACTACTTAACCTACGGACCATTTAATAATAATCTCTTCGAATACTACATTGTAAAATGAAAATTTGGTTAAATGTAGTCTGGTCATAATAAAAGTACTACAAAATATTTATTTTTATTATTGTGTTGGAATTAGTAAATAGTATGACAATACATATTAAGCGACCATCAATACAAGTTTATATACATACATATGTCATCATTATCAGCAACCTCTCGATCATTCCGTAGTTAGATTTAGGTCTCGGCTCAGAATAAGAAGGGTTAGGCACATTCTGCTGCGCAATGCGGAGTGGGATATTGACATTATTATTAATATTAGGAATTAAGAATTAATATTCGGGCTGATGAACATGATGATTTTAAATTGGGAATCTGATATCTCAGGCATCTCAGGAGTCTGGCAATTTAAGTAAGAGATTTTTATTTTCGATTTTGTAACCCAACCATATATACGTTTATGTTAAGCATTAAATAGACGCAGTTTTGCGTTCCTGCCAGAGAAAGGACTATTTTACAATGTTTTAAAAATATTTTTGGGGTCAAAGAAACTTTCTTTTGCAATCTTTCTAAACCCATAAAGCCTATTACAATTCGCATTTCAGTCACAATCAGTACTGAATATCTAACATAAGTATTAAAATCTATTAAACTGAAGTAGAAGTCTCATGCTGCAATCAAACCCTTAACGGCTATAGCCATTAGCTTACATTGCAACGTCACGAGCAAACATAGTCAAGGAGCCGGCGATAAATCATCCGTGGGAGTTGTTGGCGTCATCAATTCAGCTAATGCGCCTTCAGAAAAAGGTATGTTGTGTAAACAGTTAGTGCACGCTTGTTACAGCGACATGAATAATGGAGTTATGAGGGTAACGGATGGACCTCCGCGGACCCGCCGCGCCGTCGAGCTGTCGTGAATAAAATATTTCTATTTCTGTTTCCTATGTTTCTATGATTCTTACGTGGCCTTATAATGGAAGTGTGCTGTTATTTATCTATGTGTTGTTGTTAATTAGTATCAAAGAATAATTTTGTAGGATATTTTACATGATGATGATGTTCATGATGAATATTGGAAGATAATTTTAAAGCTATCGGAGTTCTTTTATGTACAAATTGTCTCAAAAAGTAGTAAGTTTTTTGTTTTATTCAAATCTCGAAAACAGATAAAGATGAAGTAAAAAACTAAAATAAAGTCGAGTTTAGTAAAATATTCATTGGAAACGCAAAATTATATTAAAGCAATGTACATACGTTTGAAGCAGAAAATTTAAAACATGAAAATTTTAAGAAGGGAAACTTGAAAATTTTCCAACAGTTGTTAGTGTCATACATACACATTGGTTCCTCTCATTCTTAACGTGGAGCATCGTATAATTTCTCAAAGACGTCGTTGATATTAAAAGGAAATGTACATACGACAATTAATACTTGACCATCAACTCGCTTGCAATTGCATCTGGTATTTCCTTAAAAGAAAAAAGTTAAACACTCCTTTTCTCTTAAATCCAAGGGATCCCAAAACGCTCGAAGCGAGTCCTTTATACACCATTACCCTGACTTCTTCAAAAAGGTCTACATCAACTTATTACAGTGGCACTGCTCGCGTGCTGATAGATTATCACATGCCACCCCCTCGTACATTATTCAAAAGACGTCCGACTCGCTCCGCCCTCGGAGCAACCATTCGAGCTTGTCTGTTTAGTGGACTAAGCTTTTCAAGTGCAAAATAATGTTTATTCTATTGATTGACTCCCCGTTGGTGTAGTGGCTAGTGGCCCTCAGTTCTGAGTCGGGTTATAGGTTCGGTTTTCACAAAGAACGCAAAGCTTTTTTGTTGATTATGATTGTTTTTTCAGCATCTTAGCAGGCAATCTATCGACTATCTGGTTATTATGACAAATTGTGATAATAAAAATTTCTTAACAGTAAAAATAGCCATAATGGTAGTACTTGTTCAGACTAAAATATATATGTAGATACCTATATATTTTATGCTGCCTACCAAATACTTAATTACTTCGTCAGTTAACATTTTCAATAAATTATTTGTATAAAAATCATGCGTGTTTCCACAATTTGGGTTATATTTAGAAGAACGAAGAACTTTTACAGAGAAATAAAATTCGTAACTTTTGACACATCCTTTTGTACTAAGTGCTTTTGTGTATACACTGAACAGTTTTAATTTTTTTTTTTTTTTTTTTTATTTATTTATTAAATACACAATTTTACAAGTATGTTATTAGAAAGCATTGCTGAAACCGTGCTCCGGTTTGTCT